>DWQX01005892.1:0-12205 GCA_018245475.1 Pharmacophagus antenor
TATATATATACATATATATATATATATTAATTACCCGTCGTTGAGTAAAAATTCACTTCAACCTCAATGGTGCGTTTCCCCGTAAGTGGATGGGGGAAACCGGTGACTAACTACCACTTTCGAAACAATGGGTGGCAATAACGAAATATTTTACGTACATCTTTTTTATTTTCAAAAGAAAAGTATGGATGTACATTATTGACTAGTGTTTCATTTATGCGTGACTTAGGATGTGTAACACTGTAAATTTATTTGTTCTCGTTTCGTATTATGTATTTTAATATTGGGAGCATTGCTTCATTTGTACTAACACTTAATACTAGCACAAAATATTCCAATAAAGTGTGAAATTGTTAACTGTTTACAAGAAGTTATACCAGATGTGTAAATTTATTATACAACTATAACCTATAGACGATAATTTAATGACATGTAGGTAATTGATATGGAAATTATGGGCACTTTTGCCACTTTAAGTAGAAACTTTTCTAAGTGAGATACTAAAAGCTTTGAAGCATTCTCGAAAATGGTAATAAAATAGTCGGTCTGCCAGCTAACATATGATTTATGGTTCGGGAAGTACCATTAAAATTGTTTTTGAAGTAAACGTACAGGAAGTGTTTTAAAAAAATGTGTTAGTCCTTTCTCTTTAAAGAAAATACAATGACCTGTGTGGATAATATTATTGTTCTTCGAAAAATATATGATCAAAGAAATATATCAAAAGTAACAAACATAAAGGCAGTCGCTGCACATTACGGTAGAAATTTTATCGAAATTGTAACAAATTTACTTAGGTAGATTATAACGTAAATATCATTTTAATTAACTTCTACATCAAAGCAGTGCCAGTTTGAAAATTAAGCCTATTAACGGGAAATGCTTACTAATTAAATGGCTCTGGTCAATAAGCGCTAATTGATTAAAAATTAACGACCTTAATTTATGCTATACAGCGGCGTTGAATGCCGTTTTTTGTTAAATACAGTATGTTTTAAAAAAAATATTTGTTATTGCTGCTTTCTCTAGTAGATGTCATAGTAGAAACCAAATATCGGTAACACTTTATGTTAATTAACTTAAGAAATACCTCTCTATTGAGTCAGAAAAGTCCTGAAAAGAGAAAATAAATTAATAAGGACTCAGTGCGCAGTTAATTGCTTTATCATAATCAATAGGTCACTATCAACCTAAGTAAACATAGAAAGAAGTATTGCGTCTTAATAACTATGTATAATCTCTTACTTAACCTTATTTACCAGTTTATAAGCCATTATAAGTTGTTTACATTATCACGTACCTATATGCAAAGTTTTTAAAGAAATAGTCTAAAACAATATTTTATTTAAAGTTCTTAAATTAACGTTGAATCTTATATCAATTCTAGACTGAGTATATTGCCTATGTGTGTATTATTTCTTTTGTGTATGTATTGTTACATCTACTATGTACCTCATATTAATTAATTGAAATTTATTTTGTTTTTGAATTTTTTAACTGTTATTTTGGACTTCATATATTTGTTTTACTAAAGACAATACATACGGATGATAGCAGTTACAACATTTAATTGCTATATTTAATTTAAATGCAATTTATAGAGCTTTAAATCTCAAAATACTTAACAGTGTTAATATTCGCGAAGCTCGTTTAGTTAGCGCTAGCTTAAAATATGCTTTTCAAATGCTAATATTTCTGTCTAGCAAACTTTTCATTCCGCAGTCCTTTGTGAATAACCAAAACGGTGAAATTTTAAAACAAGTTAAATAATTTCCATAGTGTGGAGCACTACCTTCGGTGTTACTGTCCACATTATTACGATTTCTTCATTTACTTAATAAATGTAGTAGATATAAAACGCGTCATTTTTGTAAAGATTTTTTCCGTAGAGAATTTTTTCACAGATATTATGAACATTAATTTTTTCATTAGCAATATAAAACGACGTAACTATATGAATTGAAAAAAAAAAAAATTTAAGATTTCTACAAAAGCATATAGGATATTTGTAATTTTATTTACTATATGTTTTTCGTATACATATTCATTGTAAGAAAGCCAAAACTTATAAAATCAAAGACAAGCTTTAACCCATAATCGATAAAGAAAACTCATAGATGTTCATTTATATACAACACATAGCAACTGGAAGTTTTTGTCTGTGTTATTTCCTTACAATATGTAAACTCTACTACATTTTTAAATAAAAAATTATGTGGTCAGTGAAATATATATTTTGTAAGAGGCAAAGTAAACATCGTTATAACATTTGCGGGCATAAAAACACCAGTACCCATATTTTTATTACACGTATATTAAACTGAAACTCTCTCATGGACGCTTACCTTAATAAAGATTTTATTTGCATGCGAGCCTTTTAATATTTAAGTGAGGTCTTGAGTTTCTACACCGAAATATTTTGTGTACACGAGTGAAGAGTAACACGTTCAAACTGAATTTTATTAAATGTTAATTATAGAATGAGAAATAAGAATCTGTTTAGGGAACTTTTGCTTTCTATGCATCGAAATTATTAAATGCATTTACATAACTTATATGATTTTTATATAAAAGATGACCATTTAAACCTAAAATTATTTTCAGAATATAAGGCTTTATTAATAGAAAATTTACGATTTATTAAAAAGAAAAAATATTTATTTCAATAAAAGTAAAATAATAACAGTTAACAAAACAAAGATTTGTTAATTTTCATTATAATAGTAATAACAATGCCTAAATTAATACATAGTTAACTATAGAAAGTCAGAAAAGGTATTCAACCTTGAGGACGTTAGTTAATTAACAAGGTTGGAACGACGTTATGAGGAGAGACAGAGAACTTACGTTTTATTAAGATCTAGTCCATGGCTCTTTTAATATATTAATTAACCTTGCGTAACGCTGAACGGCCGGGTGCTTACCCTCTGTCACTTTTGAACTAAATAAAACCATGAAGAGTTAATGCCATCCCTTTCTAACCCCTTCAAAATAAATACCGGGCTATATATGTATCTCGTGTACTTAAACTGTTAATAAAAACAAAAGTACTTTACTAATTTGTTTCTTTTAATCGTAAATAACTTTTCGTGATCACATTACAATCTCAACGCGTATCCACACCACATGTGGCATCTCTAAGAGATGTTACGCATTCGATAGCGCAACGTCTACGTAGTGTTGTTAGTTGCAATTTAGTAGTATTATTTGCTATTAAGAGAAGCGAAAATAAATATTTATTTTTTGCTATATTGAGTCAGCAATTCCGCAAAGTAACCTTTGGATTAATAAATTATATTCCTAAACTGTATTTCATCTCTCATTTAATGCAGAATTACTAATTTATTCAACTAGTAATAAGATTTTTTTTTCAAATTAAGGTTATTTTAATTACAAATAAATTACGCAGGAATCGTGACGATTTCCATTAGTTTCACTCATTAGTGCATGCAAACACCCAACTGAAATTAAGTATGAATCATTACTTTTTACCACTTCACATCTGGGCCGACACGTAATTGCTACAATTTATAAAGTTAAAAATTATTTTGTATCATGTACATTCGTGATGAACAACAAATTTAAAACGAAGCTTAATAAATGACATCATGAAAAAGAAAAAAAATATAAAACTGTTAATGTAACATTTATATTTGAATATGGGAAAAATAAAAATTAAAATCCATTTAATTGAATTAGGCCAACGAGTAGTACTATAAGTATTAATCATCTTTAGACATCTAACTTTTTCCTTTTTTTTATTGGTAACGAGCTGTCACCTAACCTCGATTTGACCTGACGTTAAGTGACAATGAGGCCGTAGATAGTGAACCGTCTCGCCCAGAATACTTCTATTGTCACAAGAAATATTGCCGGAACACAGTAATGCTGTTATAACGGCAGGTTGACGTCGAGGGTGGTTGCTAGCCAGGTGGGTTCAGAAAACATTACCACCGACCAGACCCCCTTCTCTTTGTATTACAAGGCAAACGGTAAACCGCTGCGCCACGAAGGCAGTAAAAACTATATTCGATTGATGCTAGGGGTTATTAACCTTTTTAGGCTAAAACAGCTACGTCGGACTCAGGAGAGAATGGAAGGAGCTAATTTTAGATAATAATAAGTGCTAGTTAATATGTAACAAGTTCAGTTATTTAGCTACAACGCTCTGCGAACGTAAACATGGTAATGTTCTTACATAGGCGTAGTCGTTCTAAGTGCTCTTCAGTTCCAAAGAACTACTTTTAGTTTATCAATAAAGTTAAGTTTAGTTAGTGTTGTATTTTTAAATTATTTTGATATACATTTTTTCTTTATAGACACCTCTTTACAATTAACAGTTATTTGTACACTCAATCTGACATTTCTGAAATTAAATTTGTTAAAAAGAATAAATATAGTAGGACTAATCAATATAGACATAGCAAAGTTTATTTTTATTCAAAACAGTACATTCGCCTCTTATTATGAGTTTATTAATGAGAAATATCATAAAGCACTGGGTTATATAACACTGCTAGTTACGCAATAAGCGTTCGGTGGTGTCTAATGACTACATGTATGTTTATCACTATTAAACTTGAAAATTTTTAATCCGTTTCCCTATTATTCACTATTAACGTTACTAAATTAATAATCAATAAGGACTGCGTTTTCAATAATGTTCCACCTTGTGAAAATCTTGTTATTAATGAATTAATATATCCAAAATGCGATATCGATATTGTAATTATTAATTTACCTTGAGAATTTTTCTTTATTACTACTATTGTATTTTGAATATAGAATTCTTTTCGGATTTTGTTACAACATAAGGTATGGTAGCAATATATCTCCCCACAAAGCCGGAGTATGTTCGAAAAAATACATTTGGGTTCATACTTTTTAAAAATCATTCCTTTCAGTGGTGTATTTCAAAAGGTTTCCTCTCTAACGGAGGGTGTACTATCTCTGATTTTAGACCGTTTTTTTAGCTGAGAGCCCATTGAAAAGCCGTTTATTACGTTTTGCTGTGGAAGGTTGGATAATTTATTACATATGGATGCTTTGATTATATGACTTACGCGTTTTTATGGTCAGCTTTTGTTTCATGGCATCCAGATTATTGCCGATTATAAATACCAAAGACATCGTAAAAATTAAAAACGATGACTTTCAAAATGGTCTTATTGAATCTTTAAAGCACATAATATAAAATTATTCCCTTACCAATACATCATCAATTTACATTAACTCTTGTGGATCTTTTTCTACGTTATCATTTTATTCTCTTATGAAATACTAGGTGAAATCTCTGGATAGTTCTTTGTTCTGTTAAATATTTAACATGCTTAGAAAACTATTACATAAAATCATTTTTGAAGCTCCAATCTATGTTGTTCTCTAGTGTCAACTATACTGTTGAACATGTTAACTCAACCGTGAAAAACATGGAGAAACAAACATTCAATTACATCGAGGCACGGATGCAACGCTATATCATACAAGTATTTTAAAAGCTATTGGATGCAATTCACGACTCGAGTATCGATCTAACGTTTAAGTAAATAAATATTTTTCAAATATTTTTTTCGATCCATTGAAAAAAATTTAACAGGACATGTAACATACCTAAATACAAAAGGAAAGGATAGGCAAGCCTAATTCCTAAAGGATTTTGTATGTTCTGTCTAATCTAGACTGTTATAGACTATCTATCAAACCGTGATAAATGTTCTGTTAATAATTTCATTTACGGCAATCAATCAGTATTACTACATGTTTTTGTATTGTAAACTTTATAAATATAGTATCTTTTGTGTTCACTTTTTAAAGATAACATAATCTTTTTATCATAACATTTTCAACTAAACTTCAATTTAGCATAGTACCGACAGAACTCACGCATTGTAAAAGCAATATTAATAACTTCCCTATACTGATATGTTTGCTTGAAATCGCACATTGGTTCCTAACATTGTATTTCAGCAAAAATGAAAACAAGATATTCTATTTGGAATAAGTGCTGAATAACAATTCCTTCATGAAAAAAGTTTATTTCAAAGGCGATAAAGATTCACAGAAAATGCTATTACGTATAACTCGTAATAAATTGTAATGTAAGAAGCCATTTTTGTTATAAATTTTACATTCTATAAATTAGGTATTTGTTTCATATGATGTTTTTTATTTAATTCCAATTCAAATTCATGACATACATATGATATCTGATAATATATATTCAAAATATACATTTTAGCAAATAATGTATCTTGAATATGTTACAACTTTAGACTAACTCATTGTAATTAAAACAGTATAACTCAAATATTTTATTTATTACTTCTGAAACCAGGCAAAGAAGTATTAACTTTCTTGACGTAACATATTTGTAACTAGAAATTTTAATTCATGTAATATAATATATATCTTCATACTTATTTCAATGAATTTACATTTAGGTCATAATATTTGTAAATTATACACTGTCTCTAATACTCACTCTGTCTGAAGCATTTAAATAACAAAGGCATGACGTCCGTAATGCCTGTTGTAGTTCCGGAGCCGATATTATCTAGGGTTGTGGATTAGGTAGGCAAGTCAGTTAATACCCTGAATATGGTTTTGCTTCGTTAACTAGTTGGAGCTAAGTTATTTAGTTCAAAAGATGCCCTACTTAGATCAAATATTTGTGGATATTTCGTAAATGTTCTTGAAACTATTATGTTATATTTTGTAACAAAACAATATTATTAAAGATAAATGTGATTTTAAACAGACGTATGTTATAGTATTTTTACTTGAAAAGGGATAGGATTTAAGTAATTGAAAATATTCGAAAGAAGAACGTTTTTATTTTCGAAATTCGATTTAATGTCAAATGGAATTAGGAACCACTGGTTTTAAAAGCAAGCGGTTTTCTCACGCACAACCACCCTGTGAAATCAGTTGTCGCCAGCAATATTTTCAGACTGATACGACTTAAGAGCCTTTAAGAAAAAGGGTACTCATTCCTCAAAAGTCGACAACACAGTTGCGACTCCTCGAGTGTTGCGGGTGTCTATGGGCGACGGTAATCACTCTCAAAATAATCAGATGAATAGCTCGCTCGTTTGCCTATTCTTCCTATAAAAAATATTACGAAGACAGTATATGTTTAAAATATTTAACTGTTATTAAGTGTATTAGAAACATTCCAAAATAAAATTCACAAAGGTTATTTAAATTTTAACTGAAGAAATTTATGTACGAAAAAGCTATTTATCTTATATTAAGAAGCATAGTTCTAATGCTTTCATTTAACCATATTCGTTGTTAATTAATCTAAGCGTTTCATAAAGACTTTGATACAACTTAGGGTTAATGAAGGTTTGGGTTGGGTCGAGTGTTACCCATCTCATTAAAGCTCTCAAACTCTAAATTTTTTTTCAAGTGAATATCAATTAAAAATGTAAAAAAAATATGGAAAATCAATTCTTTAGTAAAACATAAAGAAGTAAATACAATTGGCTGATCAATCATTGATATTATACAAAAGTTAGGATATGTATGCAAAGATTGTGTAGAGCTAAAAAGAATGCTAGACGTATTGTACCCTCACAAGCAAATAGTCCATATAATATTGCCATTCCTTTTTGACTGCTTTGATCGATGTACCTCGGAGCGTGTATATTTGTCCCTAAGGAGGATTCGCTATGAGAATACAAAATGAACGGAGCGTTGAATATTAAATTTTAGCTTTCGCACGGTATCGGAATTCATTTTGTTCGTTGCTGAAAAAGTATTAAAAAAAATTAAAGCACATTTACTGCTTCGTGAGAATAGATATACGTATTTCAGGACAACGGAAAAAAGAACATTTGATCTTAATAATCTATTGTATTGTTTTCGTGTACTGAAATGGAAATATCGACGATTCGCCAGAAATTTGACGATAAGAATGGAATGCAAAATGGAATGTCTCGAAATGAAATAATTTATGTTGGGATGATTTAAAAAAAAAATATCGTTATAAAATTTCAACTTCGCTCTATCCTATTTATTCCAATGTTATGAAAATATTTTATTTTAAATTTTTCTTTGTGATATCATTTTCGTTTTCCTAAAGCTCATCTATAAATTTACAAATTATAGTACAAAAATATCGTTTGTAAAAATCGTATCAAATCATAGCTATTGCCACAAACTATTACATATATGTATTTTTAACTAATTGCTTAAATAATTATAACCAAATTTTATAACATTATTATAAACAATGGATAAAAAATTATTTTATTTAAGTCACTCAAATTTGTTTTAGTCTTTTCGTGTCGCTCAAATACTGACCGCAAAAATAGTAACATTACCATTATATTATCACCAATCGATACGTCCGAACGAAATCTCCTAGAGTTTTATACTATGACCACATCATAGTGTAGAGAAAATAGTGAACAAAAATGAAAATTTTAATTTATATAACAGGGCCTGAACAGACCCCAGCCGCATGCATATGCATGCCTGTTATATTCAGCTCGGTACTCAGACACCACTCAACGTCGCTCTCGTCTGGTTACATTGCGAGCTGACGGGTAGTATAATAACATTTCATTTCTTCTCGTGGCGAATGTAAAAATGTAGCAAAAATTTTAATTTGTACACAACTGGAATACTTCGGCTGAGATACCAGAGATATTAGTGGTGAAAAGTTTTTAGTGATATGATCATTTAACTTCATAGAGATCTGAATTTCTATTATGTGAGTAGATAGTGTTAACTCTTTCTATAACATACAGGAAAAAGGTTAAAATATTAATGAAGTACGCATTTATAACTATGCCATCAAAGATCATTTTTTATTATTTATTTACATATTCATTTAAAAAGAAATCTTACGAAGTAACCCTAGAGGATACGAAGAGATGTAATACCACGTGTAATCAAATACAACTTTTGGAATAGGAAAAAATCTACTATGAATAAATGAATATCAATAGAATTTAACATAATAGAATGTACATTCGTATTTTTATTTTTAAATATAAAAAAAAAGATTTTCAAGATGCTGTCGTTAAAACATTTAATTCTCAAATATTGTTTGAAATTGAGCAATTAGTGTGTATGAATAATAGTAGTAAAAAATTCAAAACGAAAACAAAAACTAGTAACGCATCGACCGTGCATGTGTACGAACTAGTTTTCTGAAAAATGTTGTTATCTAGTTTAAGAAAGGCATGACTAAGTGCTTTTCTACTTTTTATTCGAAATATTGTATTCCAAATCCGAGATACATTTATGATATTAAGTCACAGTGAATCCATAGACGATACAGCTTGTTCGCCCTGAATACTCTAGCGCTAACATATGTAACTGCTGGAAACGGAAAATCTGTTATGGCGACAAATAGACATTGAGGGTAGTAAGCTAGCCAGGTGGTTTCTAAAGACCTTACTACGATCCAGACTCCACTACATATGTGGTACTTAAATCAAAGCCAAGACTTCGTTTTACAGGACGAGCGGTGAGCCACTGCGACACGGAGGCAGAAAATAAAATTCACGAATGAAATTTAACAGGATCATGTAACGCTTTTATTCATAACAACTTATGTAGATAGATTTTCTTATAAGCTTAACATTTCATATAAGCTATAAATATTGTTGAACCTAAATCTATTGTTTCCTAACATAATGCGTTATCGTTCATGCACGATAAAATCCAATAATAAATTTCGTTTTAACGCTGTCGCTACGGGTACGGGTATAAATTGTGAATAAGTTGAATGAATTTAATTTCCATAAAACTGATAGAAATATTGTTCGAGAGCCTGAATTAACCTTCAACGGCATTGGTCACATGTTTATTTTATGCATTAACAATTCTCCATCAAAAATTAAGTAATTAATAAATAGACAAAATAAAGTTAAGTATTCTATTTTGTTTTTAATGAAATTTACAAAATTACTCAGATTTCTTAAAACAAGAAATTGGTATGAATAAATTAGGGTCTTTTTAATAAAATGCCATAATTAAAAGATGTTTGAATACTAGTAGATGCTAGAAGAAATATCTGTCGAAACCGTTTTGATTGTGTGTTGTATTTTCATATATTAATCTACAAACTATTTTAGATAGGTTGAAAATCACCAGTCGTAACTAAGTTTCCCAAATTACTCAGAGTCTATTTAGGATGATCGGATATTATAAGCTTTGAAAAGAATTTAAACAATTCAATTAAGTACTTTTTTCAATGCAAAGTGTAATGAAATATCAAATTAATAATGAGTTATGTGTTGTAGTACAATCACGATGACACAATTTTAAAATACATACCTCGTCCATAAGTAATGACTTAACCACTTGATTTTAATCTTAAATTTAACGAGCTTAATCGATTACCAACATGTTCGTTCAATACGGTTACATTTTTTTATTATTTTGCAAAATATCTCTTTACATACTTCCTTATTATTAAAAAATTGTTAATTTTACATAAAACACATTACTTTGATTGGAGAATAGTTGAAGAGCCGTTGACTTTGGTCCAGGATTTAAAAATAAAAATCTTCGAATTTAAATTCTATTACAAGTAGCATAAGGTTTAAACTTTTAATGATAAACTGTAGCAGTACGAGTTGGCGTTTGGCTTCGTTAACATTTGCAATTTATTCATGTGTTATTATAAATTTTAAATCTTGTATGTACTTCGTTACTCAATTTTGACGAGGAAACTATCTAACAAACCCATCAACCTGTTCGTTCAAGTAAAAAATTGGTCATCCGATGGAGTGCCCCTTCCTGAAAAATAATGGGAACCCACTCGTGACGTCATAAAAGCACATCTGTTTTAAGTACATATACTTTAACAAAAACGTTATGTAACCACTTTTCCTAGTTGATGGAAAAAAATAAACGCAGAAAATATTCTTGGTTTTTTTATTGGCAACGATTGCCGGAATACGGAAACCCTACGGTCAGTATCAGGCATCAGGAGTGGTAGCTGGTCATGCGGGTTTGTAAAAACATCACAACTGTCTAAACCAGTGCTTCCCAAGGTCAGACGTAGGCCCACAAGGGGCAATTATGTCATTTAGAGAGAGCAATCAGCAACTTAGAAGGTAAAATGTTCATCCACATTACATCTGGCTTTTACATGTATTACTGACGGAACACAGAAATATTGCAATGGTGATAGTATGATATTAAAGGTGGTAGATAGCCAGGCAGATTTGAAAAATAAAAACCTTTGGCCCTGAAATTGAACCCGAGGCCGTTACAAAGGAAACGAGCAAACCACTGCGCCATGGAGGCAGTCAAATTATCAAATAATCACTACCAAATTCGAAAATAAACATTGATTTGTTTTATGTTATTATATTAAGCAGTTTAAGATATGATGGTAGGGTTAATTTTAATGGCATGAAAATATAATTCAGTCTTACATTATCATATCACCTGTGTCGTTCTCGCCAGAGACCCTAAATCAATGTTGCGTGACAGTTATTTTAGGCAAGAGGACCTCAAACAGCTCTCGAGTGAATAAGCTGGCTATTGAAATATGATACTTCTGGCACTATAATATTAACGGTTTTACTATGAACGGAATTTTATGCTCACTTAAGCTTTATTGTAATTATTTTAGTATTAATATTTCTTTTTTGTAGAGAGGATAATAGCGTAGCCATGAAATATTACTTACGATATCTTTTTTAAATTCTTTGTATGAGCTTTTTCTCCATTCCCTTTTTAGATTTATTTTAATCTTTAACATTGATAATCTGTCACTCTTTATATTTTTCGAGGACATTAATTTTGTTCCTGGCACACACTTTACCAAATGAAACTATTAGTGAACGCATAATTATTAGTAAATTTTATATCAAGCAATCTTTCGCTATAAAATGAATGAAATCGATCTAAAAACAAAAGATACAAAAAAAAAAGCGGGTCAAGAACAATTCTAATCACTGCAGATGTTTTTGTAAATTTAAAATAAATTTCTAAATTTTATACTTATATTTACAGTGTATCAGAACAGTTGATAAGCTTATTTTTTATAATATAAAGCGACTTCTTGTAAGACAGAAGACAGTTGGCTACATAGCGATTAGTGAAAGATTACGAACAGAATGGCGTTGGCAGAGTCATTTGTAAAGAAACAATAGCTCGACTATAAAGCAAGTCCAAATATTTAAATACATATATACATGAATAAGTTGTGTTATAATGTAATTCTCTTACACTT
>DWQX01005893.1:0-12204 GCA_018245475.1 Pharmacophagus antenor
ATATATATATTATTTTAAAATTATTAATAGACAACTTAAACTAGGCTTTTTCCTTAAACAAAACAAGACATTAGTCATAATCACTAGACCAATTTGTATTCGAAATGCGTACGCATAATTAAACCAGTAGCAGCGGGCGCTATTTGATTGAACATTAGCAACCTAACTGGATGCCAAGTCACGGATAATGACTCAACAATACTCCCATCTGATGCGCCGGTGCGACTTAAATGTACATTTATAGTGAACATCTATTGCATTAACAAACTGCTTTGAATAATATATCAATAGTAAATCCAATCTGTCTTAAAGATCTGTCCAAAATGTCTATAAGAGCTGTTGTTTAAACTTCAAACCGGAAACCAATAAAGTATATATGCTAATGTTAGACTCCAGATTTAGGTGCTGGTGAATCTAGGCGGTTTCCTTTAAAAGACATCTTAATATTACGAGGTTATGGTATCTTTTTTTTTTTGGGAGGGAGGAAATCCTTTTAGGTGCTAGCCACCCAAAGCCAGGACCGTCACGTACAAGCAGTGTGCACAGCCGGTGTATGAGGCGCTAGCCCACTAAAACCCCCCTGTGTTCTATCGACGCCGCTTTGGCCGGTGGCGGTATCTGCTGTAGCATGACCTGCGCCCCGACGGCGGATCGGGCCACCCTGCTAGCGGGCCTCGTCTCGAGTCCTTCTGGACGGACCACCGTCCGGTGCAAGGGAACACTCTCGCACTGTCCGCTAAGGCCAGAGCGCAGACGGTGAGCTGCCTAACTCACCGCCCGCTAGCCGGATCCCGACGGTCGGAAGTCATTGTTGACTTGCGGCCGCCGGCGGGTTCGTCGACGCCGAGAGAGAAGCGAGGAGGTAAGCTCCCTCTTCCGTTCCGCCGCCTCCTTAGCAGTCATGACCTGCTCACAGAAGAAGGCGATGGCAGACCACTCGGCATCACTCCGGACCATCCTGGAAACGACGATTGGGAGCGAGAGGTCTGCTCCGATCGCAGCGATGAAGTCACCGCGAAGCTCATCCCAACCCTCACAAACGGCGAGGGTATGGTCGGGGGTGTCCACGATGCTGCGATCGCACTGGTGGCACATCGGCGTGTTGTCGCGCCGAGCCACATTCCAGAGGTACAAACCGAAGCAAACATGCCCCGAGAGTACCTGAGTGACTCGGAACGATAACACGCCGTGTCGCCGGTCCGTCCACTCCTCAAACACAGGACGGACCACTTTGGTCGTCCTACGGCCAGCCGAGGGATCGGCCAGCCGTTACTTCCACTCTCGGAGCAAGGACGGTCGGAGTTGGAGTCTCCGCTCTCTTACCGCCACGGGCGCCACTCGTGTCTCTGGGTTGCGGCCCGCCAGGTGTAAAGTTCGGCGAGCGCTACGGCTTCCAAATTGCAGGGCACAAAGCCAGCAAGTACGCACGCCGGCTCGCGCGAGATGGTGCGGTACTCCCCTGATTGCCCTGACGGCGATCACGCCTTGCGCTTAATATACTTCGACGTCAGGGACGGAGCCCAGACTCCGGCCCCGTACAGGGCCATTGCCCGCACCACCATCTTATAGAGGTGGCGCACACCGGCGTGAGGCACCAACATTTGGCAGCAAACGGCCTAAAGCGGCCGCTGCTCTAGTGAGTCGGGGGGCTAGGTGGCGAAAGTGCTCGCAGAAACTCCAGCGACTGTCGAGGTAGAGTCCAAGATACTTGATCGCGGGCTCCACCCCAATGCGTATTCTTCCAATTACCAAGTGGGTCCCTGCGAGTGGTCCACGTCGGGGGCTGTAAAAACACACGGCCTCGGACTTTTCAAGAGCCACCCGGAGACCCAGTTGGCGGATTCGACCCACGTGGTTATGGTATCTGCGATGTTGGTACTCAAATCTAATAACAACCCCAAGTCTTAATGGTTTTGTACATAATGTACGATGTACTTTGACAAGAATTTTTCTACCTTGCCGGTTGTGCTATATTAAACTCCAAATTCATTACTTCTAAGCTGTTGGGGATATACAGAAATGAAGCAAAGTCATCCAAATTGACATCTGATAAAGAAAACTCGATGGTAGAATTTTTACCTAATTTTCCGCGCATTATACAAAATATTATTTGTAGAATAATTCAATCAAAAAAATAAGATTAGTGGATAAAGTGATTTAAATTTTAATAAATGATTCGGCATGGCTATAAAAAAGATTAACATATTGGTAAACTATAAGGTTTTCTATCAGTTTTCCTAAAGCAGAAATGCTTAAATGACATTTTAAGATCCTTTTTTTATTCTTGTTCAAGTTGCTTTTTTCTACTGCACTTTCGATATTATGAGGCGCAATGAAAGATCGGCAATTCTGACGAAGCATTCCTCGGATTATTCCATATTTTAAATTCGATTGAAAAATCATAATCAGACATTATTTTGCGTCTGCAGGAAATTTCAATTAGGTTTTAAGGTGTTTCCTTTATTCATCCCCACTTGTACTTTTTGTATACTCATATAAGTAGTAAAATAAAATTTCCGCGACCTTTATGTTCGCTTATGTTTGCCGAACTTACGTTAGCGATTCGCCTTGAAATATGTTATAAGGTAAGAAATACATTTCGCTGGTTCAAGATTGACATGTCAATAACTACGTAGTAAAGTTGATACGACGTGAAGTGAAAGGTAAATAACGTTATTTACCTTTAACTTTCATACACAATAACGTTATTATCCATATTGTACCTATTTCTTGTACTAACAAAAACTATAATAGTTTTTTCTTTTGAGTTCATTCGACTATACGTTTTATGTGTTCACGCTAGTGCTCGGTACAACTATCGCCTGAAGCCAAATCAAGTTTGATACTACGCCGCCCCCGGAAGTGCAATTTAATTCTTTTTTTATTTTAATCCCATTTACTCAAAGGTTGGGCATTGTCATTAATCGCTATATAAGAGTAAAAGTGCAAAGTAGAGCGTACAAGCACGCTCAAGGACTGCCTCACTCCGCTTGGCGAGCCTGAATTCATTATTGTCTTCCTACTAAAGCTGTGCTTCAAAGAAACTGCTGAGTTATCTACCACTCTATGTCGACACGTGAGAGGGCTCACTTTACCGATTTATTGCCCTTTCGGGATGTCACTGTATTTATATTGGGTTAATAGGATTTCTGAATTTCCATAATATAAAAACTAATTGATCTTACCTAAGTATAAGATGCACCTTAGAGTTTTATGAAGGTGGATCATTTTTTGAAAAATCGTTTAAATTAATGTAATTACTTTTAAGATAATTTTTAGTGTCGACTTTTAATAAATGGAAAAATATACACAGTGTGCCTAGAAGATTCGATTGTTATGCCCTATAATCTTTTCCTGTTATACGATACATAAACATCATCGTTAGGTCTTACCGAATGAAGACTCGCTGATTCCTCTTATATAAATATGAAAGAATACCATTTGTCATTTATCCGGTTATAAAACATAAAATACTACTAAATCTTGTTACTTACGGTACCTTGTAATATACACATAATATAAAAACCAAATAAAATGAAATATATGTTATTTATTTGGGCATAGTTATAATTATCGTTATTGATTTTGGGGAAAGAATATAATCAAGAATTAACAAGCGTAAATAATATCTTCAACTTTAAATTTTAACATTAAATTAATCATTTATTCTATAGTTCTATTTAAAATAAGCTCAGTGATAGTAAAAATGTTATTTTATTTTTTATTTAACTAAAATTCGTACCAATTGGGTTTAAATTCATTTGAAGATCAATAGTGGCTTTGGATTTGGCACTCGTTGGACACTTGAGACTCTGGCTTCCACCCAACGCGCCATATCTTAAGACACCCACTTGTACGTCCTACTGCCGGCTACTACGCTATAACTTACTTTCCATATGGTGATTGTTCTGATACAAGACGCGCGTTTAGCATTTCGTCCGTTACGTTACTACAGCGGCTTGCACTCAGCATCACTTAATAATGTATCCCAATTTTAGGAATTTCCAACAGTTTTGCTAAAATCGCCGTAAAATTTTGCGTACAGAGACAGCATCAGCGAGGAGAGCCGGAATTTAATCCGACTACTACTACCTCGCAGGGGTGACAGCTTGTGACACGATGCGACGTTTGCTAGACGATTTTTCGCCATATTCTGTGTAACCAAGCGGATTTTATTGTATTTGAATTCCTCACTTTGCAATGCGTTTACATATATTTCTATTGAACATCTTCATTATCTTTCTTTGTAGATCCACATTTTACGACTTTTTTTTCAACAAATTGCTTTTTAAATTTCTATTATACTTGTACAAATTAATTTCTACATAATCAATTCTCTATTAATTATATAAATAACTAAGTCAAATAATAATAATTACCAAATACGCAAAAAAAAATAAAATGTATATGAAACATTTATTCGTGCTTAATTCTACCGTTTCAGATAGTTGAGTAGTGCTGAAAACCCCCAAATATGTATAAGCAATTTCTTAATATTAACATAAATAAATTAATGTTTCTAGTACTATGCGGACCGTCGCACGTCGTCACAGAACCGACCCTTAAATTTCAACTTAATTCTACTATAAATAAAGGCAATTCTAAAAGCATCGTTTGGATATTTCTAGATTATAACGTTGAAATTATTATTGTTTTTAAATATTTGTTAAACCCTGTATAATGGAATACACATCGGTTTAAATAATTACATTTCCCACTCATGTGTATACACTAGATTTATTTACGTTGTACAAAAAAACTACTTTTTCCTTTTTAAAAGAAATTAATTACGATTAAATGAAATAGTTTACCTAATTCTAAGATGAACATAATAATTAGTTTTTCTTTATTATTATTCATCCGTGCAGTTATATAAACATAGAATATCATCAGCCAATAATATGGACAATTCAATAGCAAACGATTATTCCCAATATAAGTGTATCTATATGGGATCTATGCATGGCGGGAGTGGCAACACGTTCAATTTCACGGCGGATATAGGGCTCCGCATTACGGGCCTATTCGGCTACATCATGATGGTTCGTCGACGGCGACGATTTCCGCACCGCACACTCTCAGTGTCGGCTTATTCCGTGCTGACGTCATAAATAAACAAAACATAAAGAATTGAACTACATCCATACTCTACACGTTAGTTAATATTTTTATAGTTTGTTTTATGTTATTATATCTAGTGTCCTTGTTTTTTAAATCATACTGTATTTTATTTCACAAAAGCCGGAAACTTATTAGGATACTCGTGTTTACCCTATTCAAACAAACCTAAGACGGGGTAATACATAAGGGCTTGCGAAACAGAATCCACGTATTTCAAATGTAAGTAATGTTTGTCAAGTCCTTAGTAACGTTTGAGGAAAACATCCAGAAACGACAGAGTATGTCATATGTAACAGAAATAAAATGCTACAACAGATGACTAAATTATTTCTAAATTATTTAAAACGTCTCGTAAAAATAGGTTATTATTTTTATATGTATTCTTTATTTTTACCTTGAATTCAATAAAAAAATTATATTTTTTATGTAGTCCTTTCACATTAAACAAAATATAAGTAACAATGACAATAAATGTATAAAATATGATAATAACATACTTTAAGCTTTCATTTTTATTTTATTACTATTTAAATACGTCTTAAATTAAAATTATATTTAAAAAAAAAAGAAAATTTTGTCAATTATTAACGAGCATTCGTAGTCCTACACGGACCTAATATGTGACTCTGTAAATTAAGAATAAACGGTGAAAGTCCAACAGGTTGAAATAAAGTTGTCGACCAAGCCTACTGGGCAAATACAATGTAACGCTGGGTAAATATTACATTTCACCTCGCTAATACTCGAGAGCCTCTCCAAATCTGACAAACTGGGGACTCGTTAAGTTTACATAATAAATACTCTTTTTGCACAATTAAATGCCCTTACTGACTGAACAGCGTGTTTACAGGTTGACAAGGTTTATTTTTATATATTTTATTAGATACTTATTTATATTTCTGTTATATTACAATAAAAAAAAAGTTTAATTTTGGCGCTTAAATTCTTTCATAGTATGGTATCTATAAAAACAATCTCCCACATGCATCCTTGGCTTATTTGTACAGGTATTGCAATAATAAGGAGTAACATGTGTTTCACCTTCAAATCAGCAAAATTGTCACTAACAAGTTCAAATTCTAATTCACTCTCACTACTTTCAAAATCCTCAAAATTCATTTTTATTTATGGGACACCAATATTTTTAATAAAAATTTTATACACAAAAAAAACTGCGTCACTTATTGCAGAAAAAAATTTAAAAATAAATGTGTGAGTGATCCCCTAATTTGTATAAATTGCCCCTGATTGGATAATATGGAGTGAATCCACAAAAAATGTATATTTGTTATTCATATCACCGTACAGGTGTCAGTGGATTTGTGGGTAGATTTAGTATGTCACCGTATAGGTGTCAGTGGAGTGCAAAAGGTTAATGTTTTCAATGTTTTGATAAAAACAGTGTTATTTTTATAGTTGTATCATATGAAATTTGTGAATTTTTAATATAATAAAAAACAATTTTACATTCGTTTAAAGACGTGAAAAGTGTTAATGTTTTTACAACCATGGCAAGTAATGTTATTATATATATTAAGTACATAATTTAAAATATCTACAAACTAGATTGCGACTTACTCGTATAAAATTACATAATTAACCATAAACAAAAATAGATTATTTTTGTTAGTATTTGTTTTTTGGTAATTAGTAGATAATACTATTGTTGATTTAATACCACCATTGGTTTTGAAAATGTAGCCAATCACTTAAGCATGAAAAGAGAGGAAGGTTATTTTTTTTTCTTGTTCCCCCTGTCATGTGTATACAAGGCCTATTCTTTCTTTATTATTTTATTTCCTTAAATATTACTCTTGCTTTTATTCTTTCTTCTACTTCCTTACTCATACCATTTATCTCACTTTCCATTCCATTTCCTTCCATACCACATTCGATTTCCTTCTAGCATACCTCGCGCTTAAATAAAGAAGACCTCCCATTTATTTATTTCCTTACATTTTTATCTTTTCCTAACATTTTACTTAACTTACTCTTACTATTACATTTTTCTTATCGTATAATTATCACAGCTATTATTTCTTATTTTCTAAATATTCTCACTGTTTTATTTTCTGCTATCGTTCTTATGATTACTTTTTTACAAAATTTTATAAACCTTATGCGACTGTCTTCTTCACCTATCAACGAAGGTATGCTCTTCTCCTTCACTTTCTTGCCTATTAAGGTCTCCAATTCATTTCGCTCCTTCCCATAGATGGGACAGGTGGTGATCAGGTACGACAAGGTCTGGTCTGCTCTCAGGTCACATGTGCACGCGGGACTCTCCTTGCACTTGAACCAATGCAAGTATGAGAAGAATCCCCAATGCCCCGTGAGTATTTAGACCAGCCATCCCTCCAGATCCACCCAGCGAAGTATTCGATAGGTCGAAACGGCGTCCGGAAAAAATATCCGCGTTGTTGAGGCCATCGTCCATATAGCGCCTGTTCTACTCCTCTAGCGTGCTCAGCCTGAGCTGTCGCTTGACGAATGAAATGTGGTCTCCTTTCGACCTTCAGGGCCGCTTCCTTGGCCAGTTGATCTGCACTCTCGTTTCCCTCCAACCCCGTATGCGCTTTCACTCAGAACATTCTCACTTCCATTCCTTTCTCTTTCGCTATCTTCATGTTCTCTTTCACTATTAACGCTAAAGGAAAGAGGATGTCAGATCTTGCGACAGTCTCAAGAGCGGATCTCGAGTCGCTCAGCATAGAAATCGACTGAGCCGACCCGCTTGCCGCATACCCCGTCGCTTTCACTAAAGCCAACAGCTCTGCCTGGTAGACATTGCAAAAGTTTTCCAGCTTGAGCTTTTCGGTAAAAGTCTCTGCGGCGTCTTGCATTACGTAGAATGCTGCACCCACTTTGCCCTCTATATGGCTGCTGTCAGTGTACATCTGGGCAGCCGTTGTGGAAAGCTGGTCAACCGCCGCCCTTCCATCCAGGCAGGGGAACGCCACACCAACTTGTTCAGACGGGTGTGGCAGTCTCTTGAAGCTGGCTGGCACTTCTAAGTCTCGGTTTCCCAGCACCTGCCGGGAGCGGCCACTCTTTACTTTATATAAAGAGGCCGATTCTTAGATCCGAAGATCCAGCGGAAGCAGCCCGGCAAGTACTAGGGCCGAGTTCAGCGACCCGGTTCTGTGGGTTCGCGTAGTCTTATGCGCGAATCCCCTCAGCCCGCGTCTAACTGTCTACGTACCAGCAGCTTCTTAACCGCCGGTGCCCACACACTCGCCGCATACCGCCGCATAATGATGGACTCCAACATTACTAGGTACATCGCCCTTATCACCCCCGGGTTTAAGCCCCGAGATATTTTTGCGGCTCTTGGCAGTTGGCGATAAAGCCCTTGGGCTTTACGGCACACGTTTTTCACATAAGTGTTGAACGTGAGCCTATCGTCAACTGTCAGGCCTAGTATCCGAAGGGGAAGGTTATTGAATTTAACGTTTTTATATTAAACTAATAGCATCATAGAAGTTTAGTGGTTGATACATTTTAAAAATCATTGTGGCAGGGACAGTTATATGAAATTTTTTCGATAGTCATATATATATATATAATATTGGTTGCTCAAATATGATTATGTTCTGATGGCAAAGTAGTAATCCAGTTAAATGCCTGCCGCGACAAGAGTTCGATATCTCGAAGTTTTTCAATCTTACGCCGCGTTACTTTCATGGAATTTGGTCTACCGTAATCTCGTTGTAGGAACTTCCGTTTTGGGCTCACTAAGCCGAAGATCTTTTGATGATAGAACTTTATCTATACGTTCCAGTTATTTTATAAATATTCTATACATTATTGGTGGTCAGCTTTTTTCAATAAATCGCTTAAAACTAAGCCTGCGTATTTAATATTTTATTTTTTTAACAAATTGGTTTGTGTTAACATCATAACGTAATATTTATACTATTTAGACAGAAATGTTATACTTAGCTTATATGAATCCGTTAATTTTTTGCCTTGGTGACGTAACCTAATCTTGATGTTTTAATTTGTTTACTTTTAGATAATAGAGGTCTGATATTATTTCTTCAAAATATTTATTTTGAAGTTTGAATTA
Source organism: Pharmacophagus antenor (assembly GCA_018245475.1). Lineage (NCBI taxonomy): Eukaryota > Metazoa > Arthropoda > Insecta > Lepidoptera > Papilionidae > Pharmacophagus > Pharmacophagus antenor. The sequence goes on from DWQX01005893.1 coordinate 9,191, forward strand.
TAATCATATGAATTTACAAATTATTATAATTAAAACATAATTAACAAGTAATATATAAAAAAAAATCTCAAGGCGTAATGTTGACTCGTTTCTTTATGTAGGAAAAATAACATCATATCTATGTGAAAATATTAGACGAATATTCCATTCAACCTTCAATTCACAGCCGTAAACTGATTTTCCATTTTGTAATTCGGGTTGCGTCCGCTAGAACGGTCGACCCATTCTTTCTCTGTCGCGGATCTTATCCATTCAGATATTTCAGTGAAGAGCAAAACATCTAAAATTATATTATTTTATTACTTTCATTTAAATATGTCTTTTAGCGATTCTATAAGTAACGGACGTTTTATTTCCAGTTCCTACAGTATGTGCTTAAAAGTTCTTCTGATTATTATACTACTAAAGGGAGATAACAAACATTTACCGTTACTTATTCTTTAAGGTTAGGTTACAACGCGCCCTGACCTTATGAAATCAGATTTATCATTAGTTTCCAGAGCACTACTAGGACTACTTCCTAAAAAAGATAATATCAGTAGTAGAATAAACAATGATTGAGCAGTTTTTCTACGAGAAAATGATTCAAAGAATTTTACCAAATTTATACTTGCCTAAACGTGTTGCCAATTCAAGATTTTTATTCATGGGACTGTAAATGTTTTTTTAATTAATTGAAAAATTTATGGAGCCGCTCAAATCATTTTCAATCCAGGTTGTTTATAAGTTAAACCTCATATATGATGTTGGTACACAGTATTGAATTTTAATGTAATATTTTTCTCTCTATGATTCTGACCGGTACATGATTGGGATATGTGGGGAATCAGTTTCAAAAGTATCGGTCTGATCTTGAAAATATTTGAAACTGTCAATTGATTGCCGCATATCGCCATTGCATTGTAACACGACAGGGGCTAGATTCCCGGATGGTATGAATAGTGGAGTTTGCAGTCCGGATAGCTACGCGGTTAATGTCATTCTGCCACCAAAACAGCATTTGCTGTTCCGGCACTCATACACCTGACAGCCGGATATATTATGGGCGAACATCTTTCACCGTCTAAGGCCTCAGTGTCACTTAACATCAGATAAAATCGAGGCCTAACACTTGGCGCATTACATATGTATAGTAAGATAATATTTGGCAATTATTATTGTATTTTTGATAAAGGATTCGATTATATCCAATTTATTTAAAGTACATCGCAACATTATATTAGCCATTATTATGTAAAGACGACGGTTGCTGCAAGTAGACGAAGATAATTTTATCCCTGACGAACATATTTATCGCAGTGCTAGCATTCAGTATCGGTTTTCCGCTTAATTAATAGGATACAAAATCTCTTACTGGAAAATTTTCTACTAATAATAAAATAGTTTTAAAATATACTTTCAGACAATTTTCTTCATAGATACGTTGCGCGGGTAGTAGCTAATATAATGCACTACGAGTGGAATACGTGGTCTCGCGGACTAAGACTCACAAAGCACTAGACTCAATATAGGGGCCGCAGTTTTTACGTCCAATAAGGTACTTAATCAAACACAGATATAATTTGTTAGGGCTGAATATTGGGTTTATGGAAGTAACCGAAGATGTATCATATATATTTCCTGTTTTTTTTATTTATTAAAAAACAACAAGTAAACTTATTTATAATTAATAGGCAAAAAACGAGTTATGTGTGAAAATTTCGAATTGAAATTAAATTATTACATTTCATTTTAACAAAAATAAGTGAATTATTCTTGTCTCTGTCGCTCGTTGTTTTATTCCATACTACACAACTGCTACCCAGTGTACTTATTTAAAAAAAAATATAATATTTTAATTCAGTGCTATAATTGCATTTTAACGAAAATATTTTAAACGTTTAAATTAAATGTAGCGTTCAACACGTCGTGAACGGTGCGCTGCAACCGGAAAATTTCATATATTTATAAACAGCCGACGTGTCTACATAATCTCACTTGGCTACGAATTCAGCTTTAGTTACTTTGGTTTTATTTGTATATTTGGTAAATTTGTGAGGTTCGTGTGGATAAGTTGCATGAAATTTAATCAAGGATTTTTACTATATCGACTTTTGTAAAAAATATTTATCATGGAGCAGCAAGAGTATTTTAAAATTAAATTATAAATAATCAAATTAAATTTCTTTTGACGAAAATATAATGTTTTAACTTTTGGCGTTCCTCAAAACTATTTTAATTTTGTATTAATTTCTTTACTATCTTTCGATAGTAATTAACAAAGAGCGCACTCTACGAAGCAGTAATAAGTTATCACCACACTACGGACTCACAACGTGTAAATGGGCTTTTTGGAGCGAGCCCGAAATCCCATTACACAGAGACGTGGTATCAAGGGCCGCAAATTGGATTCACTAAGGTTGGCCGGGGAGAAATAATGTAGCTTTGACAATGCAACCTTTTTAATTTGTCTTTCTAATTAAATATATATCCCACATATTAAATTTGATAAATGTTTAGCACTTCATATGCATACATACTTATATAGGTTACTTAGGGTGTATTTAATTTGGAATTGAATTGTGTTTGAAAATATTGCTTATATTCATAATAATATTTAGAAGTTTGTAAATCAAATCTAAACCAAAACAATCTGTTGATTCTCAATATGCTTTCTGCAAGAAACCTTAACACATACAGTTTTAACCTCTTTATATCATCTAAATTAAAAATTCTTAAATATTTTAAGTAAGAAAACTATATTAATTTCTTCATTAAAATATGTTGAACTACTAAATTGGTCTTACTGGCTGGTATATTGAGCAGTCAACTCTTTCTCCTTTCAGAACAGGTTCGAGCAATTAACAATTATCCCCGGAGACGTCAATACATTGTGGATTAAGACAATTTTGTATTATGGTTACGTAAATCAATTATTTTTATAAATATACACTGCCAGCCAAAAGTTTGAGACCACCTTGAAAAAATTACAATATCGAATAAAACTCCAAAAGTTAGTGCTCTACAAATTATTT
>DWQX01005894.1:0-12199 GCA_018245475.1 Pharmacophagus antenor
GCTTAAGAGCTCACGGATCACCGGATCCGTGGGCCAGTTTTGATGAAGCTGTAACAGTCGTCAAAAAAACCAACAGCGCAAACTTCACCGAACCCAGCAGCAGCAGCGCCTGGCTTAAGAGCTCACGGACCACCGGATCCGTGGGCCAGTTTCGATGAAGCTGTAACAGACGACAAAAAGACTAACAGCGCAAACATCTCCGAATCCAGCCGCAGCAGCAGCAGCGCCTGGCTTAAGAGCTCACGGACCACCGGATCCGTGGGCCAGTTTCGATGAAGCTGTAACAGTCGTCAAAAACACTAACAGCGCAAACTTCTCCGAACCCAGCAGCAGTGGTACGTCGTATTTCCGTTAAAGTTAGAGCGAGACAGCGAAGGGAGAGTGATATTTAAATAAGAATTTCACCCGTACCGCCTCGAAAATCATTATCCAATTCCATCTTAGCCGTCCTATTGTGTTTGCAGTGGAAATATCGCGGAGCGTCGTGGATTGTACGCGGGAACAAAGGGCGCGCTCTCTTGTAATATATCCGAATCCATTTCTCCACGCGGCTGCTGGAAATTGGACGCTAATGAAAAACGCGCAAGGCTCGGAATTCGGGTATCGATCCCCGCTGACGCGTCTCCGACGGCGATTGTGACGGGCTCGTCCGCATTCACACCGTCATTAAATTGAAGCGACAACGCGAATTGTTCGGAAAGATATTGGACACCGACTCAGCGAGAGGATGTTCCGTCCCTGCGAGTTTTATATGAAATTAATCGACGCATAATGTTCCGAGGAATTTTTCCGCTCCATTCCCATCATCGAAGTGCATGACAGCGCCAAATTGAAACCTCACTATCTTGATCTGACTGATGAGCAGCACTGACTGATGAACAGCGAGCCGCTCGCTCGTTCGCCTGCTCTTCCTGCAATAAAGATACGTTATCTGTTTGAGGAAAGTCAGGATTATGTTTATTTACATACAAACATCCGCTCGGTGGTCTTACTTAACTCTCGAAGTTCCGGGGACTTCATTCGGAATTTGAATTTCGAAAAAATAAGTCACTAACGTTGCTACTAAGTTGCTACGTTAAAATGTGTTAATTAAGAAATATTTAAAGAGCTATTTAAAAACGTTCCAACTTTATCATGATGAAGTTTTTAAAAATATTAAATGTATCAATATATTTAGTGTATTAAACAGAAATCTTACTGAATTTATAACTTTAGGTCAATGTAACGAAGTTTTTTTCTTGTAAATTTAACTCGACAATTTTATTATTTCTACATATCTAAACAGGGCTCTCCTCTGGTGTTATTCATTACTACATTGTGTGTATTTGACGCCAGATAAAAAAATAATAAAAAGACATTAATTTAAGATTATGATTTGAAATAGTGTTAAATTATAACACAATTTACAATCAATCTGTATATATTTGTTGCTCAAAACAAGTTATTAGTACATGATGCTTATTTTTTTTAATTCGTTTTGAGCTAACACTTGACCTAGTTTTCACCTGATGCTAAGTGACGGCTCCGCGTTACAAGGCCGGCTAAACCACTGCGCCGCGGAGGATGTCAAATGGAAAAAAAAATTGATGCTTACTATGTAACATGAATTATCTAAAATACTCAGTATGTTTACTAGCTACGATTCTCTTCAAATTAGAATTTGATTTGTCAATAAGCTTCTCTTTGCGGGTTTAAAATAGACGCTGCGAAGTCACCCATTCAGACGGTCACCGCCAAGTGATATACCATGTGTAAATGTTATGAACTTTATTAAACAGCTATCGAAACGCAACGGTGTGACGGTGCGCCTGTTTCTGTACCGTTGGTGTCGGCGAATATTGGAGCAATTTATGTTAGGAGCTCCGTAATTCGGACGAGGGCACAAATTGAAGGTGCGGCGGCCTCACCGCGGACCGCTGGCTCAATTTAGATGACAGATTAGGGGTGTAACGCCCGCCTGGCGTCCGAGAGGCAGTCTCTTACTGCTGCCGCTGGGTTCGGTGAACTGTGCGCTGTTAGTCTTTTTGACGACTGTTACAGCTTCATCGAAACTGGCCCACGGAGCCGGTGATCCGTGAGCTCTTAAGCCAGGCGCTGCTGCTGCTGCTGCTGGGTTCGGCGAAGTGTGCGCTGTTAGTCTTTTTGACGACTGTTACAGCTTCATCGAAACTGGCCCACGGAGCCGGTGACCCGTGAGCTCTTAAGCCAGGCGCTGCTGCTGCTGCTGGGTTCGGCGAAGTGTGCGCTGTTAGTCTTTTTGACGACTGTTACAGCTTTATCGAAACTGGCCCACGGATCTGTGAGCTCTCACGCAGTCTCTTACTTTCTGTAACTGTATTTATTAACGCAGCCTCGAACTGATTCCGCGGATTCGTTTACCGCTTGCCTTGTAACGTTTCGGGGTTAAATTTGAATGGTGGTAGGTGGTATATCAGATGGTAGTGTTCGCCCCAGAGTACTTACGGGTTTAACACATATGATTGCTGCAACAAAGTTGCTCTTGTGGGAGCAGATTGACATTGAGGGTGGTAATTGAATAGTTTCGGAAAACCCAACCATAATACAGACTGCTACATCTGTGGCCCGAGAATCGAACCCGGGAACTGCGACAGCATTAAACCCCGTCGCTGCGGAGGCAATGAATAAGAAAATAAAATGTATACAAATTTCAAACCATCCGCTTCTTATGAACGCTATCCGGGTTACATTTATATTTGTACCGATTTAGTTGCATTAAACTCGACCGTCCGACCGCCCGACCGCCCCGGGCGCCCCGGGCGCCCCGGGCGCCGCACCATCGCCCGTGGGTACTTGTTGAGAATTGGTAAAGCGATATCTTTTTATTCTCCTACACCATCCTAAAAGTGCAACGTTCCATTTATGAAATACATCTCGTAAACTTTTGCGCGCTCAGTGCATCTGGTATAACTGGGTGTACAAGTGGCGAATTGTTTAGGTGGCGGTCTTTTTGCGATCGGCTACACTTAACTTTAATTTAAAAAAGCTATTTAGTGACGTCGCCGATGGTAGTGAAGCATCTTCGCTCAGAACAATTGCTCTCACGTAATTTAACATAGCTACGTTCGAAACAATCGTGTAGCTGTCCAAATCACGTCTGTGGTTTTGGAATGGGACCTAGCGTCCATGCGTCACGGGCCAGCCGACTAGCTGCATTCTATACTATTCATATAAATTATGTCTGTGTTATGAACTATTGAACTATCTTATGCAATTTAGTATTAACATTACGAAGTTAAAGATGGAATGTTATCGAATGAAATGTATTGCTGTTTTGTGGAGAATAAAGTGAAAATGCGTCAGCTATATAATTATGTGAAGACGTGTTCTTCCAAGTACTCTTAAATAATCGAACGACGAGACTAAATATGTGACATTTTATAAATATAACAAACATATAGCTTTTCCAGTCAGTCGCCAACATAAAAACGAGATGACAGTATAAACACTTTCACCTTATTAACTACTTTTAGTGTGGTAACGGAGCTGCAAACCTCTTTCTTACTGTTCAGTAAAAAGTTGTCAAAATGCATATATATATCATTTATCATAACTTAAAATAAAAGAAGTCATCTTAATTCAGGAAAAAAATCATGTTGTGAAGGAGTAAGATACTTATAACTTAATTGGAGCATTAAGTGGAGCAATAAAAACGAAGCCGGCAATGCAAGTTGCGTTATGCTACAGATAAAAAGTAAATATTAGGCGAGTATAAAAGCTTTTACGGCACATAAAATGCTGTGTAAATAATTAACATTTTAAAACAAGGGGGTTAACTTTTCGACTTCAGTTTTACATGATGTTAAGTGACGATGAAGCCAGGCCTGCAACTATCCCGATTTCATTACTCATGCGACTGTGGAATCGAAAGTGGGACCTTAGTGTTAAAACTACAGAGATCTAAAGGCAGTCTAATACTACGTATGGGATGGTATTATTTAATTTACTATTATGTATTTTTTAGGTAAGATTTAATTAATTTTTTTTTTATCGTTTATGGGTTAACATTTGGCCTCGATTTCTGTCTATGTTAAGTGACAATGAGGCCGTAGATGATAAAGCGTGTACGCCCATAATACATCCGGCTCTCACATGCGTGACTGTTGGAACACAGCAATCCTATTATAGTGGTAGACTGACACTGAGAGTGGTAGCTAACCAGGTGGGTTTTAAAAACTCTATCGTCCAGATTTCACCACTCTTCTGGCCCGGAACTCGAACCCGGGACCTCAGCGTTAAAAGACAAGCGGATAAACCACTATGCAAAGGACGGAGTCAAATCAGAAATTTTGTTCTTTGAAGATATGTAAGCTTTTCATAAATTCAAACCGGAATAACGTAATATATTTTGATGTAAATTAAGGCGTAATGAAAATGCCATGAAAGAAAAACATGAGAGGAAATTAAAGTCCATGAACAGAAGTCACCACGAAGACTGGACGTGGCTCAGCAATCGCTGGTATGAGGCGGCGGCCAGACCCACGCCGCGCCGATTTTTCGACCACTCTACATTCCCATAAGCTTAGCAGTAAAGGAATAAGTAAATTGTAAATAAAAAAAAAAAAACATAGAAATCTTGATAAAGGAAATGATTAATAAATTAACGAAAAAGCTCGAAAGATAAAGGGAGCTACCCCAGTGGTTGAGCCAGTTGCGGAGGTTACGGGTTCGATTCCCGGGCCATAGGTGTAGCGGTGTCTAGATGTTGGTACGTTTTTCCCAACCCTCCCGACTAGCTACCATCCTCGATTCTAATCTGCCGCCGCAACTGCGTCGCTTTGTTCCGACATTCGTAGACGCGAGGGCCGCATGTGTTCCGGACTCATTGCCGCTCAACGTCAGGTGATCGAGACCGTGTGTCAGACTATAGCCGATAAAAGAAGCTCAGATACGTAAAGCAACTCGAAATCCCTGACTAATTACGTCCGGGTAAGACCAGCCGACGGAAGTGAACAAGTCCGAAGAAAAGAGAAAACGACTTTCAGTTTATTAGGTTTACGAAAATTCAAAGTGAATTTCTCATATGGCCCGTTCGAGATGGAAGGTGGTGCAGGTCCCGCGTACGAATATCGCTTCGTCATCAATTAGTAATCACCCCCACAAGTACACATGAGACAAAGGGTCGCGAGTACATCAAACGACTCGCTTTTACAACTGCATTCAATCATTTGAAGTCCAATTTCGTCTCGTGTATATGGCACAAGGCAAAAGATTTGACGGGGACATATGAGCAGGATTTTATTACCATATCATCTAAATGTATTTGGTTTTTGATTATGGTAGATAAGTGATATCCGAGAGGTTATAAATGAATTACCGGGCCAGTCAAATTGAATGGACGACCCTATATAAGATGTCTCGTATACCGATATGCGTTTGATATTTTTAATTTTTTTTATACCGCCTCCTGGCAACATTGTCATATTTTATTACGAAACAGGAAAAAATATGAATGCAATAATGCACAAAACTAATACGGATACGAAAAGAAAATCATAAAAATGTGTCGGTTAATCTAGTGTTAATGAAGGGTTTATATAAAAACCTAAATGTAATGGTCTAGTCGTTTCATTAAATAGTTTTTAACAAACACAATTATTACCTTATGGCTAGGAATAGTTTACATAATTTTTCTCATCGGAAACCAGTTAGCATTTGACACGTTTTTTTTAATCATTTATCGATTAACACTTGACCACTGTTTCATGTGATCTTAAGACACGTGTTACAACAAACCTGCAAATGGTGAAGTCTTCTCGTCTAGAATATACAGAGTTTAACACGTATTATTGCGGGAACTAAGCAATACTGTCATGACATATTCAAATGGACGGTCGAACTGGTCTTAGTGCTACTACCGGCATACCATTGAGGTAGAAGATATTAAATACGAGTATATGTTATAAGGTTTCAAAATTAACGGGGGGTAGTTGGCTCAAATCGGCGCGTAGGAGGGGCGGTCACGACACGGTGGGGGTTAGTCGGTTTGTAGCAGCGCTTGGTGTCGGACGTCTGCTCGGTTAAGTGCAGTGACGGAATTTATATATATGTTCTCACACGTGTTAATGATGACCACATAAGAGCTGAGATACATTGGTGTTTGGTAAGTTGGAAGTCTCCTTACAATGTATATTGCGGATTACTAGATCACATATCGAAAAAGGATAGTTTTGACGCCCTCTTTAGTTTATTTTTTCTAAAAATCATTTAATACATAAACATTTTAATCGCACACCTTAGAAAGCACTTACTTTTGTTTGTCATTTCATCGACCACAACTCGACATTGCTAGAAAATTAATTGCTATACAGTTTGGATAACATTATAAGTTTAATGACTCAAATATTAACAAATGGTCAAGTACGTAAAGACACTCCGCGGAAGATTCCGTAAAATAAACACATTAAAAAAAAAATTAAGTATTTTTTATTTGTTTACAATTTGTGAAAATTTATCAGGGTTCATGAGATAGAGACCGCTGACGGACAGACAGACGGACGGTGGAGTCTCAGTAATAGGTGATCCTTACCCTCCCTTCGGCTACGGACCCCTAAAAACTGTTTTAGGTTTTTTTTTTGACTCGTTCCCCCCGTTTCGGTTTACCAGGGCCTAGTCACGTCAAATTTTCCGATTTTCTCATAATTATGTCTCGCAAGCATATTACCTCTTTCGTTCTCAATTCTCTTTTCCGCACCTTTCCATTATCCTGAAATATGTTATTACCTGAAAACTTGGGATACGTTAATCTCTGTTTCATCATCGAATGCATAGGTGTAATCTCTTATGCCTTGTGCGGTTCGGTCGGAGGGCGGCGGCGGCGCGGGGGGAACTCCCGGAGGGCCGCTATCACAGGCCACCGGGGTCGGGTTAATCCAATGGACGCCGCTAGCAACAAGAGTTACTACAAATGTAAACCGATTCTAGATTTAACTAAACGCTTCAGTGAATTATGTTTTGTTTAGCGCACCTACGTAAGCATGCTTCGATATGGATTTTTTTTTTATTTGCATTAATATACCGTTTTATTGGACCGATGGTGGGATGTTGGTAACTTTGTGTATTACGCAAGTGGTTTATTTATTTTAAAACTTTGTGTAATACACGATTTAGTGTAATACGGGCGGACTTAATGCGTTTGGGCATTCTTTAAATATTTAAGTATTCATTTAAAAATATCTATGCATGTGCATCGGTTGCTCATAATCTACAGGTGCTTGGCTATACCTATCTGGGGATCAGAGTATTGTGTAAAAAATGTCTCGGATATTTATACCATTTGTTCATCTGTTTGGCTTGTGACATGGGGGTCCCTAGTTCGACACCTGCGCCACATAAATACTGGAGTATTCATGTTGCTATGGTTCTTTCAAACCTCGATACTTATTTGAATGAATCGGTACGTATTGATCGATTGGAATATAGTAAGCCAGGCGATTTGAAAGAAAAGCTTTTGAGTGTGCAACTCAAGTTCAAGCCCCGGGAATCGAAGTAAGGCCATTGTGACGGCTAATTCTCATATCGATAAGGTATCCCGTGGCGGGGTGCTTCTGAAATATGCAATGGCTTGTTTAGTCCACTAAGTTAGTGCAAACAAACTTGGGCTAAGAGTTTACACTGAAGTTCTAACTATTGCTTTTAGAGTATAGGCGACTGGGTTGTGAATTTCGCGATAAGGTTCTAGTGATATTCACCCGACTGGGGCATTTGGGGATTGGCGATGTATGTTCAGGTCGAAATATCTTCAAATTTTTCAAAATATTTTCAATTTACAATAACAATAATGAAAAAAAAACGTTAGGAAGTAATATCATGATTATTGGGAAAACAAAATTGTTGTTATAATACATCTTATAGTATTATATTTATTTATTTATTTAGGCGCATTAACAGAGATCACAATATATCAAACTGACATAAATCTATAAGAACATATGGTTATATTCTCGATGCATATAGATTATGAACGATAACGATATATATATTATATTACATATTAAAACAGTGAAAATAAGAAAAACACATATAAAGGACTTAAAGTGTAAGTAAACAAAAATCTAAAACATTAAAAAAGTAACTGATAATGTAGTGATAGAATATAAACTACAATATTATTTTCGTTTCAATTATTCAATAATTAGTATATGTTATATTTTTTTTATATTATTTGTCATAGTTATGTGTTTTCCGTTTCAAAAAGAACACGTAGGATTCAGAGAAGTATATAAAGAGTCTATAATTTTTTATTCACTTCAAAAACGTGGATTTTTCACTAGTGTAATCATAATAAACGAGCTTTGATTAATTCTGAATTCATTACAATGCTTAATATTGGTAACAAAAAAACATATCTCCGATGCACACTAAGTAATTTTTGATTTTACCCGCTAACAAATGATAAATTTTGTTTCGTATTATACGTAAAGATGTTTCGTTTCGCATTATGAACGGCCTCCGACCTCCCCGACGCGGGACACTACGGTGCGAGTTAGTGAAACAATTAATTGTTAAACTTGGATGTTAGTCGCCACATGTGTCACCCGGCAGCCGAGAATCGCTTAAAACGAGCGTGCGATGATTGCGTAATTGTTTTCACGTAATGCGATTTAGATAAGTTACGTTTGTGTGTCGTAATAAAACTTGCGACTTGTAAAACAGCAATTTATTTCGGCACACTTACGTGGTCATGATTAACACGTCGCTGCACTTAACCAAGCGGACGTCCGACTCCAAGCGCCGCTACAAACCGACTAACGCCCCCCCCCCACTCCGTGTCGTCACCGCCGCAACTACGCGCCAGTTTGAACCAACTACCCCCCGAATCCAATTCTCATTTACTCGATAACAGACAGTGCGACAACCACACATTAAATTTTAAAGAAAAGTGATGACTTCCGAGGTAACAATATAAAAACGTATCACTTAGTTTCAAGTGAACCGCGGCTATATATGTATTTGACTTAATTAACTTAGAATGTGAGAGAAGTTAATAGTAAATTAGGATCTCGTAACATTATTTAAAACTACATCGTGCCGTTGAGCGAATAACATCTGAAGATGGCACGTTTAGTCGCGAAATGCGTTTATATAGTGATTTAATAGTCTTTACGATTAAAAGAATCTGAATTTAGAAAGGATATTTGTTTTATTAAGCCATGAAGTTCTACGTAGTAGCGTTTGAATAAATAAATTACAGAAACAAAAAAAAATTATAATGCCTGCTGTCCGATTTTATATTTGTACGAATCAAAACTGTCCCGACGATTGTCCGGGAGAACGCCAATCGATGTACGGTACCGTGTCAAGAGCTTCCTTCGAATGGAACACAATGAAACGGGCTCATTTATACTCCGTAGCTCGAACGGTCATGTCTGTACATAACTATTAAAGAACGGGAAGAGAAGAGAAGTACTATTCAGCAGCGAAGGATGCACGCTTCCTGCGAAAGATTTGTATAGACGTTGAAATTATTCCCGTAGCGGTCCCCCAGCTAAGTTTTTACATTTCGTCGTGGATCGATGCTAAGAGGGTACGCCGTAGCCACACTCGTAGCCGCGAACGGTTTTCGTTACGGAAACTAGCATTAAACGAAATCCATTAGGTAAAAAACATAGAAAAATAAAAAAAATTGTTTATTCTCATTCCGAGTTATTTTTATTATTACTTTGCCTTTCAGAAGCGGCCGCGGAAAATCGCTGGAGCTTTACTCGCCCCATGAGGGTAAGGTTGTGAAGGTATTTTACGCAAAAACAAAAAAGGGTTGTTGCCGGCTGAATGTATGTAGCGCACAAACATGCGTACAAATTATACAACTATTTATACTTATTGCTCAAATTGTATAATTTCGCTTATAAAGTTGTGTTAACCAATAGCGTTACGATAGGAAAACTGAAAAATTTTCACACTACATTCACCGACGCATTTTTACGGTTTTCTTTTCGAGTCTGTAATTTTGTGCATTATTGTATTATTGTTTCTCCTGTTTTGCGATAAAATGTATGGAACAATGTTACCAGAGGCGGTATAAAAAAAAATAAAAAAGTCAAATGCATGTTGGTATACGGAACTTTTTATTTAGAGATGCCCCGTCAAAGTGACGGTTGCGGTATATCTAGTCTAAATTTACATTTTTGTGGTAAACTTTAATAAGAAGAAAAAGTAAGTTCGCGATATTGTTGATAAATATTTATTTAAAAATATCTGTCTATCGGTGTGTGATAGTCTATACTACAGATGATAGCTACCTATCTTGGGACGAAAATACTACATTTGAAATAAGTCTCAGTTATTTATTGTTACAAATTGAATTTTTCCGGTATATATCGTGTAAATATTTACTAGGTACGATACCTAAAGTACTTTGACGTTTCGGCGCAGGCATCAGCCGCGGTCGCGAGGCTAACCCACGCAGCTCGGCGTCTCCGTGACGCATGGGCTTTACTTCCTACCCTCGCTTGCTGTTCACCGTCTGTCACTGCGGAACGGAACTAGTTCATGTAACTGAAAAAGATTAAATTATGATGTGTACAGATGTAGGAAGCTTATATTATAAATATTTATTTGTTTGTTCCATTATTTGTCTATTTATTTATTGTAAAACATCACTCATATTCACGGATCGTCGGAAATGACTCACCATCGATTTAATGTCGCGAAACCGTTTTCTTATATAATAATTAATCCGCCATTCTTTCATAATTATTTTCATTTTCGCTGTAGCTTTGATGATATTCCTTTTGCTCCTCTGCGGAGCTTTATTAGGATTGCTTTCTTTCCCATTTCCATCAAGTTGCGTTCTCCTTTGTGAAACTGTCTTTCGTATTTCCGGTTTGCATTCATAGACTAACGCCCGTTTGAATTATATAAGGAAAGCCCGTGTTATTAATGCTGAAGGTTAAAGATTTGTTACCACCATGGCGCAGTGGTTTAGCTGCTTGCCACAAGGCACGCGGATGTCCCGGGTTCGATTACCGGGCCACGGTTGCAGTGGAGTCTGGATAGTGGTAAGGTTTTCAAACCCGCCTGTCTAGCTACCACCTGCAACGTCAATCTGCCGTAATAACGGCACCGCTGTGTTTCGACAGTCATATATGTGAGAGCCGGATGTATTCTGTGCGAACACCCTGCATCATCATCTACGGCCTCATTGTCACTTAACATCATATGAAATCGACGCGAAACGTTAGCCCATAATCGATAAAACAAAATTAAATCTAATACCATTCCATACGTAGTATTAGACTGCCTTTAGATGTCTGTAGTTTTAACACTAAGGTCCTACTTTCGATTCCACAGCCGCATGAGTAATGAAATCGGGATAGTTGCAGGCCTGGCTTCATCGTCACTTATCATCATGTGAAACTGAAGTCGTCGGAAGTGTTGCTTATAACCGATAAAAAGGAAATTATTTAACGAAAAACAAAATAATTATGACAAATACTTTATCGCTTATCTTGTTATCGATTAGTTATGTATATGTTTTTAATTGATAAATTGGTTATTTTTACCGTATTTATCTTATGTATTCAAGACAAATTACAATTTTACGTTTTCCGAATACTAGACCGTATTAATTTTATGAATGAATGTGATAATTAATTGTGTTAATTTAATAGGATATAATTAATTAATTGTCACTAGCAGTAGGATATCACCAAACAGCTTACATCTGCCAGCCTGCATCGGTATGTAGACATTACTGGGGGTAATTACCTTTGTCTTTACGCGCAATATGTTATCACATTATTGTCTCGGACACATTTTGTATGCTTCTCGTTAACTTAATCAACTATTGTTTCATTTTAATATATTTTTTTCTAATTCACGTGATTTTAAGTGACTCATATACTCGTCTGCTAGAACACGTGTATGCTGTTATAACGACAGATTGACATTGAGGGTGTTAGCTGGCAATGCGTGTACAAAAAAACCTAATCGCAGTCCAGACATCTTATAGCCCCGGAATCGAACCTGGGTCTTCTGTGTTACTGTACTAGCGGTAAACTGTTGCGCCCCAGTTGCAGTAAAACTATCGATTATTATAATAAATCAATTATACTTTATACTATTACAGCCTAAGGTTATCTGAAAGAGACTGCTTTCAGTACGACCGCCTTTCGCACTGCCAACGCATTCCTTCACACCGCACCATTTGTAACGGTTACATTCTTTTATTTTGTTTCGT
>DWQX01005895.1:0-12199 GCA_018245475.1 Pharmacophagus antenor
GACCAAGGTCTCAACAGCACGGCGCTGCTCCGACCAGGCAGTACACACCGCGAGGGTGTGCGCTGCCGTGTCGTCTACCGCACCGCATTGGTGACACCTGGTGGTCTCTTCCCTCCCGATCCGGTGCAAATAGTGACCGAAGCACCCGTGCCCGGTCATATATATATATATATATACTCTTGAGTTCATACCATACCAAGGTATGGTATCAACTCAAGAGTTTTACGCACAAAATTAATGTTTGACAAATTATCAGATAATCAGTACAGTTAACTAGCAGTCAATAAGCTTGAGAAGTAAGAAATGATGGTACTGTCTACCCTGTTTCTGTTGCAGTTTGGTTTTTGTGCGACTTTTTTTATGCTAGCCTTTACCGTTGTCTGGTTATATCTGATTTTGTTCTTGCAAAAAACTTGTTTCTCATTAAGTTAACCAGTTCCGTATGTAGTGTCTGCACGCTCTTTGGTTTAATATGCGAGGTCATGGGTAATTTTTTTTTAATATACGGCGACATCAATTATATATGGACATAGGCTTCTTTTATCTATTTTAATAATCAATCGAAATGTGTAATTACAATGAACTTTAGTTTGACAGCAAACTTGACACATCATCAGAAAAGATCTACTCCTTTACTTAATACAAATGATAAATAACACTTTTTTATATTATATGTTTAATTGAAATAAAAGAGAACAAATGGTATTTAAATATCTGTTCTAATGTACATCTCGCTTTGTCTTTGTTATTTTTACGCATTACCTCTCTTAAATATTTAAATGAATGAATAAGGATTTATTAAATTTGTTGTACAAATGATATCTAGAAGTTATCGCCAAAAAAATTAAAGGAAAATCAATCCTAATGATATGAAAAATTTTAAATTGAACGGATTACTTTTGCGCGTGTTGTTAATTTCTGTTCTTATTTTCAGTTTCTATACGTTTCGCTTTTTGTGAAAGTGTAATTGTATTGGCTTACATTGCGGTGCAATAAGGGTTGAATTTTTCTATGATTAATTCTTAATAAAGTAGTCCTTTTCTATATGCGATTTCACTTAGATGTAGATTTGTACAAGAATCTATATAATGTGATAAGTGCGGCGCCGGTTGTAGTTTGCTCGTGGCTCGAGAGTCGTCTGCTTTCTATAAATCACATATGCTAATGACTGTACACTCTATTATGAACGTAGCCCAAATAAACTGTACAATTACATAAATATTAAAGTTATTTAATGAGTATCGAGTTATTGTGAAATACACAGTCTATATGAGTTTGTTTATTATTTTTTTAACTATGCTTAGATATCTACTAAACTTCGTATAACTAACTCAGTTTGAGTAACATTTCAGATGTCCTAAAATATTAGGCTAAGTAAATAAAATATTGACGCCACAATCTACTCATTCCCTTTTGGTGACTAACCTTAGAAATTTTAATAACCTTAATTTTTCCAATTCAAAATTTAGTTGTGGCATAGGTATTTAAAGGTAACAAAAATATACTACCAAAATGTTTGCTTAGGCAATGTTTCCGTTTCGGTAATTATTGTATAATGTTATATATTAAGTATCAAAAAACACGATGGCAAATTGAATGAGTAACGCTCTTACAAGAAAACAACCACGTTGGTTCGAATGCAATTCATAAAAGGGCATTAAACCCTTGTCTTGAGCTTTGCAGGAATAAAACGTGTGGGTTGTCGTAATAATAGCAAAGCTGTTGATTGCATTCTCGCAGTACTGCATGATCATTGAGAAATTTCATCGATTCGACGGCAAAACTTTCGTCTATTTCTCTCTTGCTTATATAAAACGATAAAGACGATGGTATATTAATGTTACACAAGATTAGGAGTAAAGGCCGGGATTGAGTGTGGGTAGTACGTAGGTAGGTATAACTTAACGCATAGAAGTCTCCCTGTTGCGACAACATGCTCATAACCAGTTCTAAAATAAGTAAAAGTGCAGTATATTTTTTGATTTTGTTCTGAAGTAAATAAAATCACGTTTCTTATTCTTACTCTTGTTTTGTTGACTTGCTGACTTGACTGCACAAATGGTTATATGCTTAGATATCTTTTCCAATTCTAGAGAAATTTTTTTTAAAATCATGTATAAATAGTCATCAAATATAACGTGAATTACGTTTATCTTTAAATTATTATGTCGGTACATACAATAAGGCGAATGTCAAACAGTTTAAAAAATAATTATGGCGTTTATAACGACATTAAACATGTGCCTGGGAAAGCTTTAACTGGCATGTTAAAATTTCAAAATAAGTGTAATATAATTGCACCTCTCAACGCGAATGACGTTATTATGTTTTGATATTTTTAAAACATAATAGCCGGTGAACTTTGTTTTCGTGTAATAATGAGATCACCCGCATCATGTTAGCGTGTAATTCCATACTTTTGAGTCATTAATCATTTTTAAAAACAAATAGTATATAATACAAAATGCTTTAATATGTTGCAAAGAGGTTATCACGTTAACATTACCTAGTATTACAGGCCGGATGATATAATATATTTATTTATTGTTGCAATTATAATTTCAAATGAGTGAATAATTAAACTAATTTTAAACAATTTATTATAACCGTCATCATTTGCCTCACGCACTTTAATGTTGACCAAGGAACACTACATTGCCCTAAAATTATTTTGCTACAAATTTTGGACTTCATACAATCGCCTTGTGCAGATTTTCACTCTATTGGTAAAATACAGCCCCCCCCACATTTAGTTAACAGGTATCTACTTTAAGCGAACAATTATTTCAATGTCAATTCTGCATTAATTACTTAATAAAATTTAAACTAATTTTTTAGTACGTAAATAACAATTGAAGTACGTTAATTCGTCTACAGCACGTACACGATGAGATATAACAGGCTGGAAAAGTCCTACGCACAAAATGGTTCTAGTTACGTGCCTGTAATCTCCTAGTTAAGTGATTTTCGAGTCTGCCTACGCAGATTTAAGCTATAATGTATGAGGTAGATCGCTTTGAATATTTCATCATAATTCTTTGTAATGAAAAAAAATATTAATGACAAAAATTCGATGCCCTATTACTAAAAAATGTTTACTGTCATATTCAGATGAAGACAAATAAAAAGAAATTTTAGAATGAACAAACATTTGACCAATTGAAGTAATTTTTAATATATCATAATTCAATATCATTTACAAAAATGTATTTGTTATAATAATTAATTAATAGACGCTGGTATACGTACTATCAGTGTCATTATCTACTAGTTAAGGTCGTATTGAATTGAATGCGAATATGAAAGGCCATCAGTAAAGTGTAGTTAATGCACCAAGAGTCTTTTGTATAGGTATTTTAATAATCAGCTTTTGTTCTTACAGGTATATGTGCTTATTACCTTTCATCTTTTAAAAACATAAATAAATTGCACGTCGGCTCTTACTCTAATGGTACACAACATTTAATTTTTAATAAATTATAATAATTTACGCTCAGCAATTTAAATATTCTGTTGTGATGTTAATTCCTGCATAGATTTATATGACCAATTTCCTTAGCTAAAGACACGTTATAATGTCTTTGCTTCATACGATATTTGAACCCTGACGTTCAATTACCGTCAATTTCCGAGACGTCCGGCATTTCGTTCCAGATCTATATACGAACGTCGTCGCACAAGGAAAAAGTCAATAGATATCAAAGATACATTGACATGAAATTTATTGAACAATATAATGAAAAAAATTAACTATAGGTGTAAATTATTAAATTGTAATATTGAGAATTACGATGCTTTCATCAGTTTTTAATATGACGCGATTTTGATTTTTTTTTGGAAAAAAATTTATGTTCAAATGTATCCCATAGAAATGAAATAAAATTAATACTAAAAGCGATGGTAGAATAGCAATCAATAATTTAAAACCTGTTTAAAGGTTTTTCTTTGGTTCAATTTATCATATTTTTTGTATTTAGACCGTTGATCTATGTAAATGAAAAGTATAAAAATTTACTACAGACCCATGCGTAAGAAGCTCTACCTCAATAAAATTTTCCGCATTTAAATATAGTGAGCAATTTACTACGTGCGCCAAGGCACACCAGACGAATGTCCCACATTTATTGACACTATCTCACTCGCGTTTACAAATGAAAATAGTTGAAATTCACGAGTTCAATGCACTCTGTTTAGGGTGAGTATAAGATGGAAAATAATTCTGTCGCCGGTGAAAACAAAATTGCACAAAAGTTTGTGAGCTTGGCCGTTATCCAAGCAATTTTTAGAGTTTTTTATTAGAAATTTCCTAGTTTTATATATTGCAAGGTGACAGGGAAAGGAACGCTCTGCATGAGCGAAATGGCCATTGGTAACTTTGATTTGGTTGGCAAAATCGATCTATTCATAATAGATCGATTTTGCCATTAATCTTTTATTAAGATTTTATCATAAATATATAATTATGAATTATATATTAATGATAAATAGTGTACATTTAATAAAATTTACATAAAACACAACGATGTCGGCATCGTACTAGAATTTAGCGAATAGATTTCATATTGCGGAAATTGATAGATAAATGAACTTTACGAATGTAAATTTCAACATCCTCTTAACTTGCTCCACCACTTGGACTTATACTACAATAACTATATAATCTACATTATCTATACGTATTACAGAACTTGAATTCATAAAGTTCGTTCGTTCGTCAGACTAAGATTAAAAAATAATATGTGAGCAATACTGTTACAAAGATTTACTTATAATTATCTATACATTTCATAGTTGGAACAGGGATGCAGTCGTAGCAGTACTTTGACTTGATTACACCTTTTTTTACTTGATATTAAAGTATGTATATATTTTACAAATGATAAAATACATTAAAAACTATCATCAGTGTCGAGTTGGGCAAGTTCAACATAATATGCGCACCGTCGATTGCAAGAGTGGAGCGAGACAGTACGGGACGAAATAACGCGCCCTTTGTTCATTTTGATTATTAAAGGTAACTGTTGCGCAAAGCAATGTAAACTTTTCATAGCGATGTTTTACACGTTTCGAGGTGTTAAATATGTTAATGGGTAAGTGGAGCGGTCGGGGTATTTAATTGCACGGATTGATATACAACTGATTCTTGTACAATGTTTTGAGGTCACGGTTATTATAAGTTATCATGTCGATCTTAAAATATTTTTCTTGTCACAAGACCTTATAATTACGTGAATTGATTTTTTTACATAAAATATATATATAGCTTGTAATCTAATGGACTACCATTATATTATGCAATAAAGATTTTATTTTTTTATTTAATATTAGTAGATTTTTTTAACTTTCATACTTCTTTTTTGTTCAATATAACACACCGAAAAAGGTGTTCGTTAAAAAAAACATCTATTAAAATTTACCGAACAGCATTGTTTTTGGACGATGATTATAATTGATAGTTTCATAACTTGATTTGTTAGGTAATTTGTTAGCTAACTCGTATTTCGAAATGACATATCAACATTGAGGTTTGGAACTCGCATTTACAAGAAAGTTTGATGTGAGTCATCGTTAAGCACCTAAGATAATGTAGATTATTTTGGTTATAATAAAATACCTTCTGAAATGTGGAGTACCCTAAACATTTGGTAAGAGATCACTTCGCTTTACTACACACAAGTAGCCTGATTAAGCCTATAATTACTTACCGTCCTTTTCAGACCAGAACAGAACTAAAATCTAAACAGTCTAGTCTTTACCACTTGGCAGTAAAAGTAGAGCTCGCGATGGTAAAAAAAAATTAAACCAGGTAATGCACAGATTTTTTTTGATACTTAGGGTAGAAAATCTTTGAAAAATATGTTGTGGGACAGCATGAGCACGGGAAAAGCGTCACCCTTCCTGACATCGTCGCTGTGATAAAGCAAGCATAAGAAGATTGTTAATCTCTGGAAGCCTATTCCTATTAGTCCGATAATACGCTTTAAATTTCACTGTACACTTTTACCACTATATTTTAATATCTCGTAATTAATAAAATTTTAACGGACGACCCAAAAAGGTTTTTAATTAGACGTATTCTTATTTTGTTTCATATTAATATTTAACCATGCTGTAAAATTTGTCGGAAAAAGTGGTCCGAGATTGATGGTACTTTCTAGTGCAAAAGAGTGTACCTTGAAGATGATGCATTTAAATAAAACAACTCAAACTAAAAGTAAAATAGAAAACATTGCAATGCACCAAAATCATAAATTTACTACAAGAATTGTGTTTTATCTTTTGTTTTTTTGTCGTTGGTTGCACTTTTTGGTTAAAAATCACTGGTCTTTAATTTATTGCGTCGTCCCCGATTGCAAGTTTATTAAAAATTGACGTAAGGCAAAACTTTAAATAGCAATATCAGCAAAAGCGATAAATTTTATTTTTCAGGTCTCGGCATTTAAAATGCCACTGCGTCTTTGACACCGCTTCAGAACCTTTCCCTGATCACTTCGATATTTATTTCGCACGATGAAGCAATGCTTGAGCAATAGAGTACGAACACTGTTTATAGCTCCAATACTAAGAGGACTAAGTGTACGCATTATATATATATATATATAATTACTCTGAATGAAAAACTTATCACCTTATAATAGGGAGGCCTTTATTCGACCTTTATATTTTTTAACCGACACCGGAAACGACAATGGGGAAGTTCCAAATTTAACATATGTCGTTCTATTTTTATGTATGACTAAATAAAAATTTTGACTGTGTTCTGTTTCCAATTTTGGAGATTCTTTTTGTTATAAATTATTACACTAGTCTTGTTCGTTAGACGCATATATAATAAAAATCATCCTTTTATAAGCGTAAAAGATAGAACGATTTCAAACTTCCTGCTTTCTGATGAAAGTAAGTGCGATTTTGATGATTCTTTATTAATTAGAAAGAGTATATACCTATGTTGATCACATAAAAATTATAATATTATATTTAAGCGTGGGAAAATATAAAATTATTCATTTTGTACCTGTTCATATTTTCTATTGAGACTTTGTTATTAAAGTTATTATTTATCATAGGTTCAATTTTTTTAAGATTATTTGGTGAAAAATAATATTGTTGTTTAACGTAATAACTCTTACTTAAGTGACATATGATGCAAAGAATTAACAGCTTATACCTTAAAAGTTACGTTGAAAATTAGAAACACAAGATTACAACTGTTCTATGTACTGTAACTTATATAATTGTAACTTATACTGTAATTTAATTAGAGGTTATCCAATTTAATGCAAAAAATACTATGTTGTAAGAGTGTATTAAGTTGAAATTTTATGGATGGAGTATTTTGTATAATTTGCTGGTTTATTTTTTTTTCGTGAATTATACGATCAGACGGGTAATTGCGAAGTGTAACTACAAGTCACGGCCGGAGCAACGAATATTGGTCAATGTTATTGGACGCGATGGTTCAGATCCTGTTTTTTGTACAACGGTTATATCTTACACCGTTAGATCGTGACTTTTTATAAGCCACGATTTCTTAAGTAGCTTTTCAAGAGTTTCTTACAAACATTAGAAACGTATGAATATATCTTTAATTATTAATTTCCTGAGATCAGAGAATGAAACATAACATGCGTTTATGGTGATGAGCAAAATAGCTTTAACTAACATTTACTGAAACAAAGAAACGAAGACGCTTGAAAGCTTAATAAATTTATTTAAACAAAAAAAAAATAAAAACGACAGTACGATGTTTTGCAAAACCATATGACAATAAATAAAATTGTGTATAAAAATGAATTGAAAAATAGTCAAAATTACATCTTCTAGCAATCTAGTATTAATCACTAACAATTTAGTTTAGAATAAAATATCATATTTACCTAACGTTCATTAAAATACGAGCAAATATTTATATTACTAAGTTTTATTTGATATTGGCTACTTGGTATCGAAATGAGATACGTTTAAGCAAATACATTAGCTCAATGAGTGAGCAGTAATATAATACATTCTTTTAGAACGTGTTGTATAGATAATATTTTAATTTACTCAAACATTATCTGATCTACGAAAAATCATATATTCATCACTCTTAGCAGTTTCATCTATACAAGTATAGTATCATGTTGGTGATTAGGAATGAGCGTTTGTAAAACATTTAACAACAAAAAATCTTATATCTTCCTTTAACATAACAATTTAATGTATAATATAATTCAATCCAAAAATCAAATGAAATCATTTAAAATAATGTTTTTTTTTAATTTACCCAGGAATACAATATGCATTGATATGACATTTGAATTTAATAAGCGGTAACGACTTTAATTCTATTAAGATTACAAATGATTATATCTGTATTGATATTACAGAGTTTCCTTTCCATAATCGGACGTCTAGACGGATTACACGCAAAACTTGTATTATAGCCACCCTTTGCGAAGACGAAGTTTAGTATTTAATTTAATAGTGTAATAAAGGACAACAAACCAGTGACAGTGACTATGTTCGAATATGCTGATGTCGGGAAAACATGTATATTATATTTTAATGCAAGCTTGTAGTACAGAACCACTTTAGTACCTTGCTATTTTTTTTTGTAATGTTTAAAACTCATCTCATTATTCTCGTCTCATTATTAAAACTGGTCGCAATTACTAATAAATTTAAACTAGTTGTGGCTTAGTGGTAAATATTTGACAATATTTCTATAAATTCTTACATTTTAACGCTCCTTGATATTTCTATTACATAATTTTTTTTATTAACAATCTGTCAGATTGTTGGGATGTATAGACAATTTTTTATTTAATTTAATGGAGTTATATTATGGAATAACTTTGCTTTCCATTTATTCTCTACATGAATTTTAATTATGCCAAAATAGACATTCCTTTGTGTTCGTTATGTTATTTTAAAAATGTACATAGTTTTTCGTTCATGTTTCAATATATAGACTAAATGATATTTTTATCGTGCAGATTACACATTACAATAATCCATTGTCATAGACTTTTGAAGAGAAATCACTTTTATGCGCTGTCTAGAGTGAAGCCTCACGAAATGAATTGAAGTGCGACGGTTTCGATTTACGATTTGTAAAACCCTAGTTATTCGGTTGAACGCTCTTATTTCTTTGGTTTCTACTTATGTATTTCTACGGATTGAGCACAAAACCAAATTTACTGTTTCTTTTAAACAGGCCTTGATATACTGAAGTAATTCTTATTTAAATAATGTTTCTGCAGCGCAGTGGTTTACCACTTGCTTGTAATACGCAGATCCCAGGATCAACTTTTGAGACATGAGTAGGGGAGTTTGGATGGCGTTAGGGTTTTTTCGAATCAGCCTTGCTAGCTACCGCCCTGTTCATGCATAGCTACCATAATATAAATCTGTGGACATAATAGTATTCTTACATTCCAACATTCGTAAATATGAGATCCATTCTGAACGAGTAAGCACCACCATTGCTACTTGATTTCATTTCATGAGATTAAGTATAAGTCGATTAAAAATAACTATCGACTTTTCGAGACGTGATTTTTACTTTTTTCTATGTTTAAGCTGAATACTATGTTCATGTTACGAGGATTTTTAACAGTAATTCGTAGAAAGAAATTGTATGCTACGGCCGTACGTATATTACCACAGATTGCCAATACATAATGTCAGTTATACATGATATATAATTTCAAGAGGGCGAAAATGCCAACCGAAAGGTTGACACGAAATATTACTCAAATACCCACACGAAATAATTACAGTAACGTATCGTTGGATGTTATTACCATGTTGTGAACATAAATCTTGTAATAACTCAAGTGAGCATATTTAGTGATGATTATTTATAGTTACTTTTTAATTGAAAAACACTGTGGTGTTGGATTCTCAGGGAAGAAGTTATGGTTACGGTGATCGTATAATACTTGACTTCGATTGCACCCGATGTTCAGTGACAATGGGGCCGTAGATGGTGAAGGACGTTTTCCAAGAAAACTTCTGGCTTTCACATGTATACTGCCGAAACAGCAATCCTGTTATAGCGGCAGATTGACATTAAGGGTGATGTGTAACAAGCTAGGCGGGTTCAAAAAACTCTACCTCCACCTAAATTCCATTACACTTGTGTTCTGGGAATACATAGCAAGCGGTAAACTACTGAGCCACGGAGACAGTCAAAACTTTCATTACTTTTCTACCAAACCTATATTTCATTATTTTGATATATTAATATAGTCAAATTTAACTAATTTGTGAAAATTTGCACAAACAATTACTTCATAAAAGTTAATTAGATTGGAAACAAAAATTAATTTAAAATCTTCGCACTGAGATAATTGAGTGAAGACATCGCGCTTATTCAAAAGTAAAAAAGTCAAAAAAATAAATTCGTCTAAAAGGCATAATGCGACTGTGGCTTTTATTTTATAACAATACGAGCTAATTTCGTATGAGATTTTGTCATCTGATACACCGTATGTCATTACATGCGAGCTACACGGTTATGAGACTGTGTTACTTAAACAGTGATTGATTAAAGTGGCAAGAGTATCATCAAGCTCATACGCTTTATGACGCCCATTAAACCGAACGGTGGAAAGAAAAAATTGTGCAACATTGCATTCGCGACTGTAGATATGGGTCAACGAGTTATATTTATAAATTCTTAGTAACGGTATGATTGTACGGGTGTTTGTGCGTTAAAACTTAACCGCACATGCTTTGGATGTGTTTTGGTTTAACTGCAAGGCCACTTGTGTTGTGATGGCTTATACATTTACGTCAATTTAATTTATCGTTATGTTTAACATTTTATTCCGAAATATTTCAACTCGATCGCCAGTGTAACTGTGCGTCTACATCTTTATTATCTAATAAGTCGGTTGGTGTTTATTTATAATTAGTAATTATCACTTTACATCGAGTCGGGACTTCTTCTAATAACAATAGTTCTGATCAGAGTCCTTATGAAGGAAGTGTTGATGTAAGACGTCAATCTTATTGAACGATTGTTTATAAGAATTAGTTATTATTATTAAAAAGTTACATTTAGTTGGAACATAATCACCCATAATATTTTGTTTGAGTTTTTTTTTAATATTTCTGTTACCAATCACAAAACGCTCGTGACTTTTTTAACAAAAAAAAAGAATAAAATCGGGACTCTAAAAACATGTGATATTAAAAGAACTAAATTGAGGACCTATTAATAAATATTAAAAAATTGTCTGGTTGTTTTAAAATGCTTCGTACTTGAACCGCCTAATATTCAAATTCAGGTCAAGCACAGTACCGCTCATAGAGTTTAAATATTATATACGTACTTGATCGGAGCTGCATAATAATTTACTTAACGATGTATTTATTCATTTTAGTATTGTTAGCCTCTAATTACCACCATCCAGACCTCTTCTACAGTTATACAGTCATAAAAAAAAATGATCGCCAATTTCGTTAGTAATAATAAAATTATACACATCAAAAAAGTCTAAGAACACATAGTATTTCAAGTTATTAATCATGTATTATGTCATTTTTTACCAAGTAGTTAATAACTATCTAAACTTTTTTGATCAAGAGAACATACTGGCTGGTTATAAAAAAAAAATGGGTATCGTTCTTTTTTTTTTCCAAAAATTCAAAAGCAAATTGCATTTGTTCGAATTTTATAGCGTTTGCTTATTACAATTGATTATTCTGTATAAATTTTATGATTTAAACAATAATTTGAAAAAAGTTTTGAACAAATTTGCATTTTGAGTAATTTTTTACGTCACGGAGCGACGTCATTAGAACGCAGATGAAATGCAAAGAGCTGTAGGGATGTTGCAAGCGGGAAGAAGTCAATCTCAAGTATCTCGGAATTTGGAGTCAATAGAATATTTATTTGCCGTGTTCATCAGCGTTACACTAACACGGGAGATCCTGCTGAGCAGCATACAGGTCGAGCAACGTGTACAACCGCACGAGAAGATCAATACATACAACAGACTGCAAGACGCCAGCCGATGTTAACCGCCCGAGAGATAGGTTTAAGGCTACAAAATTCAAGTGGTGTTGTTAGCTGCCAAACTGTGCGAAATCGATTGCATGAGTATGGCCTACGAGCACGACGGCCGATTAGGTGCCCACCGATATGTCACGGGATTCACGCTCGTCGAAATGAATGGTGTAGGGAACACATTACATGGATCCGGCA
>DWQX01005896.1:0-12197 GCA_018245475.1 Pharmacophagus antenor
TATATATATACATATATGTCTGTACAAGGTGCTCGGGCTTGCCCTGCAGGCATGCCATTGATTCCTCAATAAATGAAGACTATCTTTTAAGAATCTATAATATACCGAAGAAAATCTTTCAAGGATTTCTATTTTATGTCTAAATAAAAAATGAAAAGATAACATAACAGCAACTAGTTCTGACGCCCAGTTGCAGTTAGCACAAAATCTAGTTTGAAAAGCACAGTAACTGGCGAAATTACATTAATTGGTCTTACCAAAATGATTAGTGTGATGTTATGCTAAGGTCGTTAACACCACTAAATTTCTAAGGTCACGGCGTAGTTTACCATCGAACGATCGAACTACCAGCCTTGCCAGGTGTTGCTTTTTATAAATCGGACCTAAATGCATATATGACATGTTATATGCATATTTTAAAATAGAATACGCTTGCGGAAAAATAGACGAGAATTTTTCTATTGAATAACGCGTTTCGCTCATAATGTTAGACTTGAATAAAAGTTTGCGATAAGCTCATAGTTCGTTCCTGAATAGATAGCATAACACATACTAACACGAACCACTTTTCTAGTGAATAAGAATGGTCAGATTGTTTACTATTGGTTTAAAAAAAAATATTTAAAAATGAAACTATAAAACAAATGCTCGTTCATAAGTAGAACTTCATTAAGAACTGTATCTATACATTCATGGACATTTAAACGATGATATTAACATATTACTGTAATTGCTGTAAACCTCTAACCTTTCGATTACACTAGGTCGTAAAGGATTCGAACCTGTGATCATAGACTTTCAAATTGCAACCCGACGTATTAGGCTATTGGCGCTTTATTATCGTAACATTTTATATACATAATAATCCTTAAACTAAAATGAATGCGACGCAACGTTTCATTTCGATTTTATATTAATATAATTAGCATATAAAGTGTACATTACGTACGACTTTCTCCAGATAAAGAGGGCCAAATTTAGCGGTGAACAACAAAAACGTGGTCGACGTTGAAACATTACGCGAAATGAGCATTCGCGGACGCACATAATGCAAACGAACTGACCAATCACAGAATTTGCAGCATTAATTGTTACGCGCGCATCGGCGACAGAGCCGCTGGACCGCAACGGACGTATCGCTGCATAAAATCAATCTCGATAAAATCGAATTTTACCACGGCGACATGGCGTTAACCGAGTTAGTGTTCGGTTAACGCGATGTCGCCGTGGTGATATTCCGTTATCGTTAATAATTAAAGCAAAACCTGTTAACGTGAATGTCGCAACATAAAGTCTGTTAACGTGAATATCGCAACATAACATCTGTTTACACTTCGTAAATATTTTCGCGTACACTTTAACAATTTATAACTTATATCAATTGAAAAAAAAAGGGATTTACAGTCTAAAGGAACAAGAACATGCGTATGTAATCGCAGATTCGAGTATGCAGTTCGTATATAAATTCGTGACTTATGGGAAAACCTTAAACGAATTATCTGTTAATGTTCTTCGAAATGATTGAAATGAAACAAAAAAAAATTGACATTCATTTTTATCTATGAGTTCAAATAGTGCAATAAGACGACAACCTGAACTGCATGAGATAGTGATGAAGAGATTAAGAAGTATTTCAGTTGCAGCAAAAGGGAGTTGTTGATGCGAAAACACAACGTAAATAGTTACAGTGTAGGCGCTTTGCAAATGGCGCTAGCTGAACCACATTCCAATGCAGCACGTGATATTTTTAATAAGTATACACATTAAAAACATATTACATTATATATGTTAGATAAAATATAATTAAGAATTCTTCTTTTTTATATATATACTTACACACAATATTTAACTTTGTAACCTATATGTCCATCTTAAGGTTGTCTGGAAGAGACTGCTTTGAGCAGTAACACCGCCTTTTGCTAACGTATTCATTTACTTTGCTCCATTTTTAACAGTTACTATCTTTTTATTTTGTTCTTGTTATCAATAAAGACTATTCTAATTCTATTCTAAAAACAGCCTTACACTATTTATTTTATTAGTATTTTCTTTTTTTTATTTGTCTTTTTTATTTATGGGGCTGACATTTCTTTATAGAACAAAAGCCCTGAAATAAAGAAGGTTAAAAAAGCAGTATTTACGATGTCAGCCCTCCAACTAACGTGGAAGGCAGTATGTCTCTATCACTTATACCCCCATATAAGTACGGGTAGTGAAGACAAATAAAATTATCAATTAAAAGTTATTTAAATTATAAAACTGTATGTAGCTTTCAAAGCTCTAATTAAGTTGATTCAACATTTAAAGTATATGTTTATTTTTTAATTGCTAAATGTGTATTATTAAAAGAAAATACACGCCGGCCAAATATTGTGGAGTGCGGTATGCGGAGTTAAAGATTATATAAAAATAAAGAATTATGCGAATGGAAAATTTACGGATGTAAAAACTAAAGGATAGGAAATTATCGAGATAAAGTAGAAAAAAGAAATTCAATAGATTATTAAATTTGTAACTGGCACAAAACAAAATATCGAAGAATATAAAGAAATCGATTCTCTGGCTTCGATTGAAAAGGCTTTGCAACGATATGCTCTAAATCCAGACTATGGTGTCTATGTTTTACTTACCAATATTGAAACAGTAGTCTGTAGCATTTTAATCTGTAACGCGAAAGAGACCCGCATAGCGTGAAAAAATATCGCACAGGTATTTACGTGTGGATGTTTCATAAAACAAAAGCACTAGTTAAAATATGGAATACTAAGCCCTTTGTGGTTCGAAAATGTTAAATATAATTATGATTGGTTTTATCATTTACGATAAATGAAAATTAACTTAGAAAATCGTTTAACGAACTTCAAATAGATCGCTTAATTAGTATATTAATAATTCATTGTGTTCATAACACTACACACCTCAATGGGTTAATCTGTTCGATGAATATGGGTTACGGGTCGCGATGAACGGCTTTTGTTTTGTCTTTCGCGCAAAACTAATAACGTGATCCCTAAAATGGGTAGGTTTGTTAACTACCAAAATGCTCATTTACATTTTACACTTCACCAATCATCCGAAACGGCGGTAACGGTAAAATGCTTATTTTTTTATCAAGAAAATTTTGATCTTTTACAATAAGTTATGATTGTCTTCAAGTATCAAATATAAAGTTGATGTAAGCTCTTCATAAGTCCTTATATACACGTCGATCCCTGTTATATTTCAATTACGTACCATTTAATTTCCAACAGAAACATTAAACAGAGCATCGTAACACGCCGATGACCTCTCAAAGATTTAAAACCCTCTTTCATTAAGTCCAGAACGTACCTAAAATAACACCTAAAAAAATAACTAGTCAATTTCACAATACCATTTTATATGTTGGAGTAAAATTTACTTTCTTTAGCCTACACATATTGCTTACAAAGGAACAAAGCGGTATTTGAATTCTGTCAACTGCACACGCTCTACAAAAATCTTTGATACAAAGACCTCTGTAATTTGACGGTGACTGCTACTAAAATGTCCTTAGATAGATCAAATCGTTCCGTATAGCTTGAAAAAGTTATCATTTAGGTTCCTCGTTGAAATTAACCTAATAAAATGATGCACGCAAAGGACTTTTTGTGTGGGATTAACATTTTAAATTTATTACCACGAAGTGATCATTGTTTTACTATCATTTTTAAATATACTAGTGCGGTATGAGATTAATTTTATGAAAGGGTTTATGCTTACATAAAGTACGAATTGAAAACATCCATACAAAGTTCATTAAGTTTCACCGATATTATGCATTTAATACTTTCTCGTTGACTAAAACGCCACACTGAATTAAAATTTGGAACATAGCTAAAATAAAAACCAACAGGTTTTTGTTTATTCTTTTGTGCCTTTTCATTTTTAATCCTTTAGAGTTCGGGGTAAAGTAAATACTGGATAGGTACGTAGAAGGGATCTACGCCAGCAATGAGGAAAAAACGTGACGCTTTTATATTTTTTTCCATCTATTTTGTTTCCCTCTTTTGAAATAAGAGTAACTGTAAACATTAAAATAGATCTTATCAATTGTAAGAAATACAATATATTTTCGTATTTATTTCTTGTCGGGTTTAAAATTAGATATTGACTGTCATGTAATTAACTGCTAACTTAAACAAATGTTTCTCCTACTGAATTAAATCGTTCGCTATTTTTGTGAAAATATAAAACAAACGGCATAGGTAGGATATCTCTTTATTTCATTGCGATAATAAATAAGCAAAATCTTATTTCTATTCAACTGGAGTTTAAAAAAGGGGAAATCTTCGCAAGGCATCCTTTTGCATGGGGAATTTTATAATTTAAACGCCAAGAAAATAAGCCGGTGAAAATGTATTTCAAAGCCATACTATATCTACAAAGCGAACTCGTGTCCCATTTCTATTTGAAAGTTGCATGAAAGGTAAATCTGCGAACAAGCGTAAGGAGCGATATCAACAGCTCTCAAAAGAATTCAATGGGAAGATAGTGTGCCCGGTCACATTCTCAATATTATAAAAGCTCTCGTTGCGTTTCGCGTGAAATAATAATATATATTCAGTTCGCTTTCTTGACCTGTACTCGTAAGTTTCAGAAGATATTTTATGTCGCATCGGCAAATGGTGCAGTATGAGCTGAACTATTTTAGTTTTAGTATCGCAACCGGAAGAGGAATGCGATATTAGAAAAAGAAAAAGAAATTATTACTATATTTTATGTATCCGTGTACTTTTCAGTATCCGTCCGGCGTTTATCCGCCGCACATCTGACTACTCCTTAATCATAATTTAATAATTTTATTATATCTTAACAGACAACAATAAAGTAACAAAAGAAACAATTTTAAAACATTAAAGCTTAAATAATTTGGATCGTTTCATCAGAAAAATCTGATAATTTTTATTAAGACAAATAAAATTGCGTTATATTCACTATGAGTGAAATCCGACATCAAAGAAACTTAATATAATTTTGTCGGAATTTATTTCAATGTGTACTGTTTCTATAGTTCGGCGTATTACGTCAGCGTGAAATAATTATAACGTTAACAAGAATGCCGAATGATATACAATTGTACGTGACGGGTGTTCGCTAGCGATAAGTGCGTATTGTCTAAGTGTGATTGTGTATGAGAATACAAGTCTGATAAGCCGTAAAAATTCGTAATGGCACCGCTTGGCTAGTAATAGAGGTCTCGGGTTGGATTTCGAGGTCGCTTGAGTAGATTGTACGGTAATAGGTTTTTTTTTTTCAAATCCACCTACCTGGCTAACTGCAACCCACGATGTCACCATAACAGCGTTACGGAGTGTCGTCGCGTGAGAGCCAAAAGATTATAGGAGAGCACGCTTCGACATCTTCTTTAGTGTCACTTAACAACGTGTGATATTTAGGCCGAGTAAGTCCATTGCTGATTACCAAAAATAAAACGCGTTGGCAACTAGCCTTTTTACCACCACATTTGTCCACGAAATGTTATATTCGCTTCATACATGCAAGCGTCTATGTGAGAAACGAAATAGTATTTTACAAATCTTTACAATGAAATACACGAGGCTAATGTATCGGTATTAAAACTCGAAACATATTGTATCTGTAAAAAGAAACGTTGCCAATTTACACACTCATTGAATATACACCATGCGACATTATGTCATTTAACGATATACGATGCGTATTCGTATATGAAAACAAGATATTTCCTTTTTTAATTATTTCACTCTCCCCTGCGTAATGCTACGCCAGTGGTGCAGTACGGGCTACGTAGTTCATAATGCTCTATTGACGTGAAACTGCGGAGCTGTTAATTTACCTCTACGTTCTCTCGCTATGACCAAGTTATAATGAAATCGCTTAGACTTAATTACGACTGGACTTTGAAGTTTGGTCTACTTCATATATGAAATAGTTTTATTTCGTATTACTATAAAGTAAATTACGTTTAGAATTATATATATTCAGTAGATAACGTTTTTTTGAAATCTTTAAATATAATGCTAATAAGGGTTTTAACCTCTTCAGGCTCTTGACCACATATGCGAACGTTCAGCTTTGCATTTACAGCTAATTGACATTAATATGTAGATGAAAATCTTTAACATATTAAATATTTAAAATTTCTTCACCTTCCGTCACTTGGCGACCCATGAAAACAGATTTAATAAATTTTACTGGAATTTTAATATTCACTTTTATTTCCCTTTTGTTAATTAAAAATCGTCATTAATAAAATTAAAGGTCTGCCCGTTAGTATTTTAAGATATTAGGTCTAAGCTTCCTTTTATGAGACAGGTTACAAAAAGAGAGTGGTTGCGTCGAGAGTCGATGGCTGGTTCTGATTCGAGTCAACATAACAGAACCTACGAACGTTAGTGTCTGCTTTACATAAGGCGGCGATCGTATCCGATAAATAATTCCCAGACCCCCACGAAACGGTTGAGACGAGCATCTAGGAAGTTGTGGTGAATAAAAAGATAAACGTGTAAATTAAATAATTAAGTATTATGTTAT
Organism: Pharmacophagus antenor; assembly: GCA_018245475.1. Lineage (NCBI taxonomy): Eukaryota > Metazoa > Arthropoda > Insecta > Lepidoptera > Papilionidae > Pharmacophagus > Pharmacophagus antenor. Next base: position 6,535 of record DWQX01005896.1, read on the forward strand.
ATAACACGTATGCCAACCACTGGAATTAGACACGCTCACAATTCAAATTGGCGATTGCCGTGCACGCATACGGTGCTCCAATACTACTATGTCAATAACATATCTATTGTTACCAACTACTAACAGGCAGTTAACGTTTGATCCGAGTATTTGTACGGATGCGAGGGCACTAATTAAACGACTTTATTGATTTTGTAAAGAACAAAGCGCTCGTCCTTGATCGTTGCTCTGCCGTCGGCGGGGTAATGGAACTGAACGCGAAAAAAAAAATGATTAAAAGGCCTCGTAAAAGTTACTTCACGTCAGTTCCGCGTTATAGATTTTCGCGGTAGAGCTTCAGAAAAGAGCCGAGATAGAAATTTCTAACTTGAGCATCAGTCGAGTTGCCAACTTTAGCGAGTCAATAGGACAGATGGAGCGGAGTGCAAAGTTTGAGTGCGGAGCCGTGAGCGTTTCCGACCTTTGTTCGACGATTCAATGGTTCTTCATTGAACGGGTTGGAGAGCAATTGTTAGAATTGCCCGTGGAAATATGAATATGGTACATTTAAATTATATTCCCATTATTAGAAAAAAAAAATTGTTACACCAACCTGTGAACTGGTTCGAACGTGGCGTTATTTAAAATTTGTAGTCACAGTATCGTAAATATTACTTTAGCCATTATAACCTGCTGTTAGTGTTTCGATGCATTGTGGAGATTAATCATGACATCCTATTGAACATAACTTAGCAGGAATGGTTTGGAGACGCACCACCTCTAGTTATACCATTGGTTTCAAGTACGCTCATTCAACCGGAACAAAGTTACCTTCGTATACCGCTTAGCAATAAAACCTTCGGAATCATGACCGACCTTCAGCAAGAGAGACATACATCTTTAAAGTCTCAATGGGATATAAACTCTCCATGACACCTGCTAACTTAACAATTTATTATGTGTATATATATGTTAAAAACTTAACACAACATCTTGTTTTGCACGAAAACGAATTTGAATTATGTAGTTTATTAAATAAATATTGTACATAAAAAAAAAATTAAATATTGAAAGAAGACTCATGTTATACAAACTAGCTTCGCATAAAAACGTGATGCTATACGTTTTAATCATTTGAAGTATTCCAATTACCATTAAGAGCAAACATTCGTATATACTCGTATTTTTAATATAAAACAAAGATGTAGTGCACTTTTCCGTATATAAAGATTTCAACGAACATATAAATATGAAAAATTGTATGTATCAACACATTCAAAGAAAAAGAAGTCTTAAATAATTAATATTTCGTTTATTTAATGAAACATAATAGCAGAGAAATGTTTGATGTATTCATTGAAAACAATCTTTTGATGTAGAAGCCCGTTTCGCAAGAAACTTTGAAAAACATTTCCATTTCCGGGAAGAGTATTTTTGTGGCAGTGAAGTTGTCCGTAAGCCGGGGCTGTGTCGCAATTAGTCGACCGATAACTTGGTTTCGACGGAGCCTGTAGAGAGCAAAATTGCTTAAACGGAATAATTGCGTACCAATTAACTAGCGCACCTGTCTTAATTGGCGGTACGGGTACACCGCGGTGGCGCGTAATCCGTCGGCCACACACACACATATACACATACACGCAAACACACGCTTCGGTTAACATTATTGACAGGCCGCGAAAGTGCCTTTCGTCTGATTATAATAAACATTTGTCCATCAATTCGATAAACGAACGACGCACGTTACGAATGTATTAGGTAACATTGACCTATATTCTTTGGTTAATTAATTACGTCACAAGATGATTTCTAAATCAGATTTCGAATTCAAATGAATTATACAACAACAATCATTAAAATATGTACTTGAATTATTTATGTTATTATGAGATATAATTAATTATCATTCCGTTAATAACCAGACGCGGTTGAGGATTAAAATCGCTTTGGTTCATATTCAATAGTATTAGGAAATAGAAAAAGGTACGGTTAAAAGTAAAAATTGAATATGATATCAGTAGCATGAGATATAAAGGGGTTATATCGCCAGTCCGGCTTACACTCCCAACGTGGCTTAGCGGATCGTACGTTTGGTGCATTTCGAAATACATTCCATTCATGCTACACATTCTGTCGGAATCCTTTACAGGTGGACGGGTAATCCGCACAACGGAATATTAAATCCCTGCAACATGCCAATGGTAAAAGCTTACTACCTTTCTTGAGGCTAAGCTGATTTTCACCTCCGGCCTGGAAGTCGTACAATGCGACGAATAGTTGCGGATCATCATCTTCTTGGTGTGCTAACAAGTTCTCTTTCGATGTCCACCTGCAAGTAAATAAATCATACTGTGTATATATTACAGATTGCGCTTATGGCATTATTGATTTACGAATAAAAGTTTTACCTTCATTATCGCGGGTGGCAAACATTCAAATTTATTCACCGCTGCAAATTTCGAAAAGTAAATAATGGCCTAAGGAACGGACCCGAGGTCTAGACGGCGTATAATGAAGTATCCGTAAAGCAACATAACTAGCGCTGCGGCGTGAAGAAAAACTTTAAAGCTTTGCGGGTAAAACTCTTCTCAATAGTGTACAATCTATGAAGGCATATACTGCCGAGATTTCAACAGCGGACAAAATTGTGACTTAGCAATGCCTAAGGGAAGAGGAGTTGAAAGAGCCATTATTTTCTGCCGGTTAAAGACCAGGGGCACAAATCTATTTTAGGACGTTCCTAGAACAACACAAATATCTAACCTGTCGTATTCATGGCTGCCCCTTTGGATTAAGCACAGATCTACGTAATAGAATGGATCTGATAATGAATGGGGGGAGGGGGAACTTTAATGATCTAGTAAGTTTTTCTGACTAAACATGATGTTTAAATAGGAAACCTGTTAGCTGTGTCAAGCGGCTGCGGGGTCGCGGGCGCGGCGCCGGCGCCTTCTCCATCCGGCAGGTCTGGAATATGCGGCAAGGGACGGCTTTGCCGCAACGCCTCTGTAACATCAGAAATTCTGCGCCTGAACTCGCTATAACATGCATACTAATTCATCATATTTAATATATGTACATGCGTAGAATCCGACAATCGCTATGCGATTATATTGTATACAGAACTACATCGAATTCTAAAATTATTAAATATATATATTTCATAAAGGATTTTAAGTGGTATTATTTATCGATTTAAATGCCATCGAGAGCGTTAATGGCTCTTCAAACGAACTATCAAAAGGAAATAGGAAACGAGTACATGAGTCATACTTAAAATGTTATAAAGAACTTACTGAACGGAAGCGCTCAGTAGCAAGCTCGGAGTCAGTGTAAAGTCAGCCAAAGCGTATTAACGCTTATGAACAGTCCCCGTCTAAGCCCCCTTACAACAAGTATATCGTACCGACGGCCATCGTTCGCTAAGATCAAATTAATTCTATAATGTATTAGTCTATGCATTATTTGAACGTAGAAAACGTTTAGGTGCATATATATAGTGTCTAGTATTATTAAAAACTCATACGTTGATCCTTTTCAATTTCCTGTATAACATTTAGCGTATCCGTGTGAATAATTCCACGCCGCTTAAAAGCAAAACGTATACAGTTGTGTTTTGTCCGATAGTAAAAGAATTACGTTTTTTTTAATATTATGTTATAAATTTGTACGTTTTCATTAAGATTTTTAATTATTAATATTCGTAGAGAATTAAGAAGCCGTGACAAAAGAAAAAAAAAGCGGTCGTATGTAATAAAGTGTATAGTACAGTACACGTGAATTGGTTGCGCAATGATACCATTTACACGTTTTGGTGTATGCGGTGTAATTGAACTGCGACGCGTCGAGACTGCTGGTTATAAATAAGTTGAACAATAATTTTATTAATTATTTAGATCGCGGATAAACGCGGCCGCGCCGGGAGTGTCTCCGCACATGGTCGGGCGGCGCGACGGTGACTCACGGCTGGAGAGCTGTCACCGTCGCCGATCGTTATCCGCGCTGTTTAACGTATCCTACAAAATTCTTTAATATCGAAACTGAACCTTATTATTCAAGCTGAAATTAAACGAAATTGGACTGTAACATGTCGTTTTTAACATTCGCTTTACAATGGTACCGTATAAAAATTAAATACCGCAAATTGAATACTACGTATGGTAGATATGTTCATTATAATAACAAAGTATATAATCTATCATCAGAAGACAGTCGTATTTATTGTTCGCATTGTGATTGTGTGAGTGTGTGGTTAAAAAGATTTTTTAATATGTACTTAGTGTACATCTGAACTTCTGTATGAGTAGCAGTTATTAAGGCAATATAACCTTCAATCTTAATTAACTTTTGAAGAAATATAAAAACAAATGTAATAAGTAAGAATGGTCGTAGGTAAATTCATGTTTTAATGCGTAAAATTTATAAATTCCGCGTCGATAAATGATGGTGCGGTTATTTCATGTGAGGAGTAAGGTAAATGCGGGACCCAAATGCAATTAGCGAGTTATTACAGTCCTCAGGGGTGACGACGTATCAGCAATTTTCATTATTGGTTATTGCTATATGTATGGGTAGACATTCATAGTCTGGTGGACTAAGTGAAAGTCTATTAAAGATAACATTATAAACGTCGATGTGAAATGAGTTTAAAAAGAAAGGATAATTTTAATACAGCGTAACTTAAAAAAAGAAATTTGAACCTTTTTTTAAAGATGCTCTAATATAGTTGTAGACTTACTAGTTTAAACGATACGATGCAACAGACAGATACCATTTATAGCACCTTAATGTTTTGTACGTGGATTAAAAAGTATATCATCCCTTTAAAACACTTCTATCTCACAATGGTTTATTCATTTGTGTGTCTGTGTGTGTGGGTGTGTACGAGTGTGTGTTAAACGTTTTAATAAACGCAGAGGGCCACGTAGAAAAACATTTTTGCGTCGAATTGTGTGGAATGTTACGTTCTAAGTTAAAGAGCACGCGTTGCCTATACAACGCTGGGGGAAAACGTAGCCACATAACGATCTTTACAATAAAACATTAACAAACGAGAAACTGAATGCTGCTGATGTCTTGTACCGATGAATGCGAAGCTTGTGTATAAAGTTTGAATACAAAATAACTAAACCGAAGTAGAATATATATAAGGCGCAAGTTCAAACGAATCTATAATGGTACGTATTCTAGTGTCCATTTATGTTCACGTATTGATTTTAATTTAAACTTATTACAATATAAACAGAACTTTGATTTGAAATATTAAAGAGAAAAAAAAATTAACACACTACACTTAGTTCATATCGAAAATATGTTTAATCAAGTGTTAGAGAAGAGGTATGTAAACGTAATAAAATGTAGTTACAATGTTTGCACTACCTTAAGCGATTACGATTAATAAAGAATCCCCGAGGAGCAAACTCTTAATAAGGACGCGACACTACTGTGCAGACAAGGCGAAATGTTACAATGACATCTATAAACTGCGACGTTATACAATAAGTGAATAAAATGGTAGAAAAATAATCACTATTGTTTCTTAATGTCATTGAATATAATATGCAATTGAACAGTTACTTAAAAGAATTATATTTTTCATAATAACAAAGTACTAACATATAGCATATTTGTATATGTTATTATTATATATTCTTTCATTAAAAATGTATATATATATATATATA
>DWQX01005897.1:0-12197 GCA_018245475.1 Pharmacophagus antenor
TATATATATATATAATTATATATGTACGTTGATACATGGCAATGCCCGTTCGCATACAGCTTTGCATACACACAAGTTCCTGGCAAGGGAAAACGTCCTGATATTGCCTTGGCCTGCACAAACGCCATATCTCAACCCCATCGAGCATACATGGGACATGCTCCAGAGACGTGTTTTAATGGACTTGGATGGAGTGGCAACAACCCAACGACTGATGGACTTACTAAAATTTCATTGGGTGCAATTGACGCAGGATAACATTAACAGTCTCTTCGATTCTATGAATATTCGGTGCCAGTAAGTTCTCAATAACAGAGGAGGCCACACTGTGTATTAATTTATGCAATTTTTGTACAACCATTTAATTTTAGTTGATTAGGAACCTTACTTTGTACTACGTATATACAGTACTTACTCGTAATTATTGTTAAGATTATTAAAAAATAAATAAAAAACAATTGTTGTTTAATACCAAAAAAGCATTAAAAAATAATATAAATAAGAAAATACTAAGGATTTAATGCGAAACGACATTGTAAAATTGAAATTTGTATGTGTTACTTATATTATTTGTTGTGTATATAAACATTAAGAACTTTTTATAGTGGGATTAAAAATAAATTATTTGAGATCGACTCAACGAAAGTTTGCATAACTAAGGCTTGTGCTACTCGGAAGAGGGAGTGGAATAGGAATACTTTTTAGAAGTGGATGTCGCCGTTTATTATAAAAGAAGACAAAAGTCGTGAACCTTAAACGGCGTTATTTTTCTAGTCTTTGTTGACTATAAAGATTTTTTCTAAGAATTGTTGTTTTTAAGTGGCAGGATATGTCTCTAAAAATTTAGCGAATTTTAAATCAGTTTTGGTAAATAAACTAGCAGTGTTATTTAATAGTCCTGACTCTCTATTAATCTTAGTAAAGTATATTATTCCGGTAGCTACAATAATAATAACAATATGTAATTATTAAGATGAAAATCATTAAAAAAAAAAACAAAGACAAACCGATTAACGTATGTAAACGACAATAGAAATATATTAAAAAATATTTCCATTTAAAAGTAAATGTAAATCTGTTTTGTTTGATTATAACCGTATAACCGTTAAATGAGTTGAACATAACGCGGTACAGCTTCGTAGCGGCGATTCATGAATATTTGAAAGTGAACGCGTCTGGGGGTAACCAATAAACGGGGCAGCGAGGACCTAACGACCCGCCGTTTTATCGATGAAACAACCTTGTTATACCAAAACGTATAAACCATCAGGCAAATTGTTTTGTAAACGGCGCCCGACAAGGACATCGCCTGCGAACGTCTGACGTCTAATTGCCGGTGAGCACTGTCGCCAACCGTCCTTTACGTACCGGACACTGAGGATGTGTGTGACATTATAAAATGTTTTTAAATGCAAATATTTGTCCGCTGTGGGCATTGCTAATACGTTTTTATATTTATTTATTCAAAAAGTATAATTAAATATTTAGGTTGTAATAAAGTCTATTAAATAAACAAACATTTCTGTTATTAACCTTTATATAATCATATATCACTTATTTCTTCCAAATATAAAAAATAGGAAATGTTTGTACTAAAACGTAAATGTTTTATATTAAAATTTATTTCGATCAGATATATTTCGATCCCAATTGACATGCAAATTCTACATGATTTATTTTTAAGAAGTACTGGAAAAACTCATTATCTTGAAACAGATGGATCCATTTCCACGAAATATAACTACAAGCGGTCCGGCAAATATTAGATTTCGATTAGAAGAGATCGCAAAGAAATTGGGCGCTCCATTTCAACTCTGACGGAGCAGCAAGAGTAGTATATATGCACGCTTGCTTAATATTTGCCCTTTTTATTTTTATTACTTCTTACAATCAAGACGCCGACGGTATGATCTATATACCGTCCATTCCAGATATTGGCGTGGCGTCATCGGCTTAGTATGTCTTTAAGCTTAGTGTGTCATTTAAATAAGAGTAAATTAAAAATAATTTAAATGACACAACATATAACATTGTTCCGCCTTTTTTTAATAGAAATTAAAAAACATATGTACTTATTATTTTATTTTATGGTCACTTTAATGAGTTATATTGCAAATGAGGCTAATGATTATTTTAAAGGAACGGTTTCAAAGAAAATAATTTTAAAACTTTAACCGTTTATAGGGCAGGGTTTTGTTTGACACTCAAAGCTTAAAACGAGTTTTTTCTTTGTCAGTAATTTATTAAACTAAGGTTATACACCTTTAATGAAAGCTTTTTGAGTAAGGAGATTATAATAATATCAGGTATAACAATTTAATAAGAAAGCTTTACCGTTTCCTATTAGCAGAGGATTTATGTTTATATCTATACGTATGAAAAAATTATGATTACTAAAATTCGTAATGTCGGCTGGATGGGATTACTCAGATTGTGCTAGATTTCGCGGTAATGCTTAGTGACTGACGTAATAAAATGTTCTTAAACAGGAACATACTATTTACAACACACGTTGAGGAAAATTAATATATAATTTGTTATCAAAAATTATTCATAACAGATATAATCGGTCGGGTTTAGTCTCAAAAAAAAACATTAATAACAGTTAATGATATTATTAGACTATAAATCATTCGAAATTTCAACATATTAACGATATGTGTAAAATACACAAAAGCTGATTAAAGCTTTAATCAACTATTTAACAGAACACTTCCAAATGCATTATAATTAGTCGTGGTTACCACCTTTAAGATCAACCAGTTAATGACAGGCCAAACCAGTGACAATGTGCTGTCCATAAAAACACATTGTTGGTTTTTATGGACTCTCTTGGAAATCAAAAATCTCCAGGGGTTTTAACAAAAAATCCCTATTAAAAAGCTAGGATAAAGAGGGTCTACTGTTAACGTAATTCTTCTTCTTCTTCTTCTTCTCAGTCAGTAGCACTCTTGACAGAATAATCGTGGTACATTAGAAAATTCCTCGCTTTGTATTTAATAAAAAATCGAGCGAATGTAGAATGAAGAACCGGTTCAATTGGCACAAACCTTAGCACGACATAAAATACTCGATTAATTCAATAACAAAGTTCGCCGCCTTTCGCATTCTACGTAGCGAGAAATTGTGAATCCATCAGGTCGCGAGCATTGTTGAGCATAAGGAAATAGTTTATTGAACTCATTTATTACAAATAAGTAATTAATAGTACGGTTGGAACGGGTAGGGAAAATATTTCTTTATAAGATGTCTTATGTGAGCGTATTTACAATTATAAAGTTCCGTATAAATATTATATTTAACATAGAAAATTTTTGAACAGGTTTTTGATTATTGTTACAATTACCATATAAAAAAGATGTTAATAGGTTCATAGAATTGAAGTTTTTAAGACGAGACGTGTCGTACATTCACCTGATGCTAAGCTATACTTATTACGGCTGTGCATAACAAATGAGGTGCTGCTAAGGAGCAATTACATATCACCATATTGCAGTTGATGCCTTCACACATAAAATGTTTTGTTTCGTTACTCATGGAATGGAACTATTTACATAACACCATGTATAAAGTCTATATTCACCTGTCTTCTGGATTCCACGCGTGTTTGTGCTGCAGGTCAGGGTGTGCGGGCGGCGCGTCTAGCAGCGCGTCGAGGCGCGCGGGCCGCGGCGGCTCGGGCGCCAGCTCGCGCGCGACGACCGGCTTGATTGGCGCGGTGCACTCGCGCGACACCGACTTCACACCGCCGGAGAACTTTTGCCCCATATTCATTCCCCTGCAGCGAGTGCGGGCGCGCTTCGGCAGCGCCTTGAGGCCGCCGCGCCGCGCCTCCTCCGCGCCGCCGCCACCCCCGCCCCTCACTGAGCGCACCCCGCTCTTGTACCTGCAACACGCGTTATGACACAATCAATTTTGATCACATAACGCTGTACTTTCAATTTAGTTTGTCTAAATTTTATATTTACTATTTTATGTGGGTAAAAAAGTCATGTTTAGTGAAACGATTTCTATTACCAATAAATTTAAATTACGATAAACCGAAATAGGAAAACGCAAAGTTAGGAAAGAGGTGAACTAGTGAAAAATCAATCTATTCTGTTTTTGCACTCTGTGAGAGTTATTTTCATTTTCACGAGACGAACAGTGGGATATACTCTTTGTAATATAAAAAGTTTAATAATAATTGCCGAATGGTACAACATTTTACAAAAATTATAACAAAGTTCTAAATCCATTTTTGCTATTTTCTCGTTGTTGTATCGTTTTACATTCTTTTTTCTTAATTTGTACAGTATCAATTTTGATAACAAAAAAAGAACTATCAAAAGCCTATCACTGAATAAAAAGTAGTTAAACTTAAAAAAGAGAATAAATATGCGCTTCAAAATACGAACCGCCTCTCCAATTATTATTAATTATGTAACATTGAGTCATAGGAAATATGCAAGAGTATAAGTAGAGTAAATTTGGCATTAAAGATTAACCACTGCCTTATTGTTAAACTGACCATATATATTAAGACAGTCAATCATGAAATGTAAATCGAAGTGCAAACAACTGATACTCGTGAATGTCACTTTTGACAAATGGTTTCATATAAAATGGCGTTTGTAAAACTGACACATTGTTGAATTTCAGAAATCAAACGGTATATCTTATTTGTCATTTTAATGAATTTATTTCGACCGTACTACACTCATACTGATCGAATGGATTGGTATAGATGTCAAGATAAATCGTTTGATCCGAAAATGTGATTACTGAATATCTATTGGTATTTACTTGTTCGGAAAACCGGTCAACATTTATGCTAAAATACTAAACGCTGTAAATATTACCAAATTGTTAAGGTCACGGAATTATAGTAAAATAAAATATTAAACCTTATTTAATTAGTATTTATTTTTTAAACATTTTATGGAATCATGTTTTAAGATATGAAAGTTACATAAATCCCATATTCTTGTTATGCGTAATACTACGTCGTATATAAATAAATATAATGACGAAAAGATTTTGAATAGGTATATCTTTAGCTAATAATTTTAGATGCAAATATTTGTCAATCGCGGATTGACAAATGATTACGTCTAATGGTGTATCTGAAAATAAACGATGTTGTTGCTTAAATCTATTGTTGTGGTCGTTGCAAACTGGTTTTCCAGTTGGTGAGTGGTCGCGATGTCGTCACGGCAGCGCCGATGGCTGCGTACGCGCATCTTATATAACTCCGTCCATCTAACCGTGAAAGTCACCGCTCAAAAGCCAAGGTTACTGCGGCCCTGGAGTCTCGCCTATAACACATGCGAATGTTACATGACCGCATCTGAAGTGGCCATGGTTCCTTTTGTTTTTTCCTTGACCGTGACGTATTCGGCTAATTTTTAAATATATGAAACTTATTAGGAAGCCCAGGTAATCATTATTGCATAGCTATATACCTATATTAAGGAAGAGGCAATCTAGGCGATCATGATATAACGTTTGGTAATAGTCAATAAACGAAACATCACGTCGGTGGGCAAGGGACGCCCAGTAGGCACAATACAAGGCCGTCTGCCTTTCTGTCGTTTAAAGTGACTACATAACAAAAGCGGGAAGTGAAAGGCAGTGAATGTGTCCCCTCCCGTCACGTCACCTCCGACCACATTGGCTTTTTAATCAGCAATATCTTTCCTAGAATTGAATCCAAAGTTTGTTCGTTTCATGATTGTATTGCTATTGTACCGAACTGCATTATTTACATTTAACTCATATTTAATTAAGAATTGTTAGTTGCCAATATTATTTTTTGAAAAATTAATGCTTTCTAATAAATTTAATATTTATTAGGTAAATTGGCGATGTAGATAATCCTATTAGTCAACGCATGGGTGCCGATAAATTGTCTGAACGAACACATGACCACAATCGAGTCTCTCGTGGCAATCGTTGTTCATTTCGCGCACCATTTTCCCGTCCAACTCAAGGCGGTTAGTTTTTAAACAAACGTGATAATGATCATAATACTATGATAGGTATGTTTTAACATTAGTCCGTAAATGGCGATGACATCACACTGCAATCTACATCGTGGGAAACGTCGGCCATTGTATTGGTGTTATCAGCGGCCTTGTTAGACTCCTGTTTTAAGGCTAAATTTAATTTTCTTACATTTTACTTCATTGCTAACTTAATTCTGTACATCTGAATCTCTGTTTAACAGTGCAGAATTTTAGGAAGAATTACAATTTAAGAGCAATGTATTATAAAAACTTATTTATTATAGAAAAAAGTGAACAATAACATAAAAAAGGACTGATATTATATTCTTTTTTTATCCAGAAAAGGTCACATATTATTCTCGAGATGGGCGCTTAAGAATGAAAGATCCGCAATAGATGATAAATCAGAAGCATAAGAGGTGTCGATAAACATAAAATTATAAAATCGCGTATTCCTGTGCTAATACAGAACTGGCTATTAACGCGTACGATATGTAAAATTGAAAGGGTTTTTGGAATGTGTTCAAATGTAAGATCGGGCGCGGCAACATAACCGTTCACGCTCGGTGAGAGGTGAATGGAATCGGCGAGCGTTGCTAGGCCGACTATATTAGCGTGCGCCGGTCTGCCAGCGCGAGAACAATCAACTAGACAAACGTACTGTGCACGCCGGAATCGTGAATGATATAACCCATTTGAACGTCTCATGCGTTAGCGGGAGCACGCTTTACTCCTGGTCGGTAAATTTTGAGAAAATTCAATTAACTAAATTTCGACGTGAGTCTGTATCCTATTTAATTTTCGATGTCATTACATTTTTTTGTAATAATATATAGAAATAACACATTACTTCCCGGAGTTTCTTCTATAGACAAAGTGAAAATGAAACTTATAAATTTGAAGTCATATTTTTCTTGAACAAATAGACTTTGCTTAATCAAAATTATAACCAATGTGATATTATATTCTTACGAGGTTCAATGACACACTCAAATATTAGCACATAGAACGTAATATATTAAGTTAGTTGTTCCAATATAAAATGAATCTTAATAATACTAGACGCGAACCACGAAAAATTTGCAAATTTGTACAACTAGAACTAGAAGTCTAGACTCACTTCTATTCGCCTTGTTGCAACAAAAGGAAGTAGTTTTATAAAATGACGGGTTTCTAATCGACCCGTTTGCGTGTTACAAGACAGTATAAGATGCACCTCGGATCTCCCATTGTTTAGGGTTGGCGCGCAACTGGCATTGTCTCATAATTCAAAGCAAATGGAAGCTACAGTTATAGAGTTGGATAAACCTGTGTCGTAGCATCGTTTACTCGTGCAACGCTGCTAACTCCTTGTTTTATTTAAGTTTAACTGAATCGCCGGAACTTGTGATTGTATTTCACATGATCTTTGACAGTTCATTGGCTAAGTTGGCAAGCGTCCCGCCTTCCGATCCATTTTACTTCCGAGCTCGATGATATTATTTATATCTTTAGACATTATTAGTTCTATATTCAATGTAAGTCGCTTATTTTTATTTGTAACAGCGTACAAAAAGACAAAAACTGCCATTAAAATGCAACATAGTGAGCGTTTCACAATAAATACTTATGGGTAAGTTCAGTATAATAAAAAATAGAATCGTGAATGTAATGGCAGACTTTATTATTTTAGATCACTTTCTGGCAACGTATCGCGATAATATTTTCCTATTTCGCAAACATTATGTGGGTTGCCAATAAAAAAGTTAAGTTTGGTCGTGTAGCGTTCGCGAGTTCGTTTTTTCGAAATGTTAAAAATGTTTAGTGTTGTAGATATGTTTCGATTAATATGAATGTACATGTTTGTATATTGTAGAACGTTTCTAGTTCATAGTACGTTGTGGGTGTACAACAAATTATTAGAGCCATCTGCCTGCCACCTAAGGGCATTCAGCCAGAACATACTGTACTGGCCGACGTAGTAGGTACTGTATAGCCGTTGAAAGCTTAAGCTTATTGTTTGGTTTATTGTATTGGCTTCCGCTACCAGGAAATAAGTTATTCACACTGCCTCTTTTTATGTATAGCGACCCAGCCGTTAGACAAGGCAAAGAAATTTAATGAATCGATTCGGTTCTATGAAACAGTGATAGTAACGAATCCACGGTTCCCCTGAGTACGGATTGTTGTCATACTTTATATCGTCCGTTGTTCGGACTTATGTCAAGAACTTCCAAATTCTCTAAGAGCGATTTCTTCTCTCCGTTTTTACTAAATGTATCACTTCACGAATATTTCGAGTAAGATAATTAAAATTAATGAACACAGTACATCAATTCACTGATTAATATGTCAGCCTAAAGTTAGCTTATCCATTTTTGCAGCTAATATAGCCTTCTTTTTGAAAGATAACTTATAAAAAGGCGCCGGGAAACACGATTGTAATTTATGTGCTATTATGATGTAGATATAAACAAAGGTATGATATACGAGGGCCTTTTCTGTGCCTTTTTTATATTATATAAAATAAACTATAGACCAAGTAAAAATATAAAAACTTAAACATATATAACTAGCTAATGCGCCTTATTCCATACGTGTGGGTAATAAAAGAACAAAAGATTGAATCTATTATCCCGAGAGAATAAAATATTTTACCTCTATAAAAACTATTTAAAATTTTACTAGGCTGGTCAGCTGTTATCATACCAAATTCTGGGAAAACTATAAATATTAAAAAAATAGTATCATGAAAAAGGTACTTTTTCGTGATGCGATAACAAAAAGACAGACACGATATAAAAAAATTCAAAGTACAGACGTGGTGACGTGAGGTGTTAAACAAACATAAGTTTAGTTTTTTATTACATGATAATACTAAAAACTGTTTAAGCTTAATCTGGTAATATACGAAGTGTAATACTAATCGCAGACTAAGATCTAAAATTTCATGTCCTTCGTGAACGTACATGGATAGATGCGGCGGAACGATTGCATCTAAAGTTGTTTACATATAACCTAATGAATTTGTGCAACTTACGCGTGAGATGGTGACGCGCGAACGGACACGGAAATCGCCGAGATAAAATCTTATTTGGCAACATTTAATTTGGCGTGCAAATAAAAACTCAGTTCACAAACGAAATTGAAACGTCCCGATCTGAATTGAATACAGCGCGGGACTGCGGGGCGCGGATTAATATTAATTGGATCACAACACGTAGATTTATGAATTGACTGGATTTTAAACTTTACAGCACCGAACAGTTCTTAATTGGAGGACCGGGAAAGGCTTTGATATAAATAAAATTTATCGGACGATCGTGATGAAATCGGGAATATCGTTTCAATATATGTAGCGTTTAATCCGCGGAACCTGTATTATTTATGTTCGTTAGAAGCTCGAATGGAATTCATCTTCTAAGTTGGATCTTTCATCTTAGAGCATGCAATTCTAGTCTTTTATAAAGGTCAAATATACGAGAACAAATAAAATATGTGTTACGAGTAAGGCTTAACGTTTTTTTTTTATATTTGATACTTTATATAAAAAAGTAAATAGTAGTTAAAGCGGTGCTACCGTGACAGACTTAGATCCGACCTCGATGTTTCCTTAAAATAAAAAGTAGTAGATTGCAATAAAATTTTACATTATCTATTTCAATTTAAGTACACGTAATTTTTTAAAATTATAAACACTGGAATAGTCTTTAAAGCGTATAATGTATTTGCATAAATAATATCTTATTTGATTAATTGCACGCCCTTTATATTCTTTAGTATATTATTTCGAGTTAAAAATTTGCCAGGCACTCTCACGACTCGGATACAACTACTCCCGTAGATAAGTGAACGTCAACAAATCGCAAGAAGGGGCAACGTTCACCAAAAGCGCAACACTACAACAAAATAACAGCAACATTAGTGCTGAGCGGAGTCGACGTATTCAAAATGCAATTTCCGTCGACGATACTCTCCCTCGGAATGTAACCATTTTCCTTGAATTTAAACTCTTTTTATTGTATTTTTTCCATTCTATTTTCACAACGCAAACTGCTATGAGTCATTTATGCTAAATACGAAGTTGTTATTGTTATGTTATTTTTAACTGTATTTGTTTAATATTTAAAGTCGTTGACACTAGCTAAATGATACAAATTACGAAATAAAGGTAATACGCATTTATTATTCATGGTCATGAACATTAAGATTTTTGTTATTAAGCTCAATTAAAAGTTTTTTTAAAGTACAATAAAATGGGAGATAACGGTTTTAAGCTTCTGCGATCTTTATACATTATAATTTAAACTTTCTTATGTGTTTATCGCGTAAATATTCACAAGGTACGATACCTAATATCCCTCGACGATTCGGCGCGGTTGCATCGGCCGTGGTCGCCAGGCAGACACCTCAAATTAGAGAGTTTACGCGATATAAAGTTACAGCCGAAAAAGTTTAAATTATAAATTGATGTTTTATATAAGCAAAATATGTGTTTATATCAATATAGGTTTTGATATTTCACATGTTAGGTGACTGAGGAAAGTTTCAGAAATTTACACAATAACACAAGTTTTCAATAAAATGCATAGTTTTTTAATATTGTCATTGTTGATCTGATGTGTCAAAATTATATAAATAATGTTAGTATTCTCATATACTGCGACATTCGTTGAGCTTCGATCCGATACTCCATATGCAAGTAACTATGATTGAGCTTATTAGAGAGCAAAAATAATATATAGGAAAGTGTTTATAAAGGCGAATATAAATAAATATGCGTAGTCTTGTAATTTAAGTTGCGACCTCGGCTTAAGAACATCGCATTAATTAGGTCCATTTACTGCGTCATTGGGTCATTGCCATTGAGATGGAATTACTAAGGTAAATTCAAACCAACTATCGTACTAAAGTGAAAAACAATAGTTTTATTTAATTTATTTACAATTCAGATGTATTTTTTTTAATTAAAAATATGTGTTCAAATAGAATTGTCTTTTTAGAAAATAAAATGTCAGATACTAATAATTCATTATTAGTATCTGACATTTATTAACACCTTTTACATTTAGTTAAATGATACGATTTCTAGATGTACTATATTTATATTTGGCACTTAACTTTCCAAATATGTTTTTTGTTTGAATATGAGATGCAATTTTTTTTTATATAAGATAAGCAGCACTCATGACTGCATTTAATATGTGATTTTGCGAAGTAAATATTTGTTATTTTAATCTTTGGATATATTTAAAATTTTCCACTTAATTGTAAAAATCTGAAATACGTAAATAGTTTACATTATGGTTTTATTTGTAATTCAGGTTACATGTGTCTCAATCCGAACAACAGTTTTAAAGAGTCGTTAACAACTTCTCAGCTAATGTGTCTCGACCAGGTTAGCTTACAAGTTCCGAGAACAACTTGCTACAACTTTGCATCCAATCCTCTGCTCAACTCCATAAACTCTTACCTATGGACGTGATATTACTCCCAAATAAATTTTATCTATAAGTATTAGACAATATATACGTATATGTAAGCGTGTGTGTATTAAAAATGGCGGATAATGTTTAGAAAGTTACATCACGTCGAGATGTAATAAATCACGACTTATGTTTTTTGTAACTATATTTTTGCTTAGTGTAAAGGCTGGTGTATTAAGTTACAAGATTGCGAATCATTCGTCACAGAATTTCGATTACATCGTGTGGTGCGATCCTACTAAGTTTTATTTTGTAGTCCTCAATGCTAAATATATACCTTCATTAAATGAACTCTAATGTAGAACATTCAAATAAATGGTTGAATAATTAGCTTTTTTTTAAATTTAAAAGTTTTTCATTTCATTGGCTGATTGTAAAAAAATATAGTCTTAATCACTAGTTCTCGATGAGAGCTGCTCAAAAGGATAAAGGTCGAGATCGCCCGGACGACGTTTAACATTATTCGAAACTGGAGAAAGTGTCGGCTGAGACTCAAGGGTCGTCTTGCGAAATACACGTCTCCACACACATCGCCAATCCGGCCATATAGGGTAGAGTTGAGAAAATAAGACGATTTGGTTGACATAATGAAATATACGACTGTTTCCAATGATTACGCAATGAGAGTCGACATCGACACCAAAATATATACACTGCCGACCAAAAGCTTGAGACCACCTTAAAAAAATTACAATATTGAATAAAACTCCAAAAGTTAGTGCTCTACAAATTATTTATTTACCTT
>DWQX01005898.1:0-12197 GCA_018245475.1 Pharmacophagus antenor
AGCATTCTGATCTAAAAATACTAAATAATAATGTGTATTGGTATATAAACAGTACAGATAGGGCAGTAATATCTAACAAGACGGGCAGATTTACCATCAGCACTCAATTGAACTAAACATAAGATACATTATTTAAGAAAGATAAAGTAACATGTAAACGTTTCATAAAATATTCTAAGATTAGCTGAAATATGTAGACCATTAATTAATTCATTTAGTTGTTAATTGATTAAATTGTGATTGTATTAATTTTTGTGTATCAAAACCAAATGACTTGCATCATTCGTCACTGCCATCTATGTGTTTAATTACAAAACATCTTTTAATTTTAACAATGTAAATCTAAGCTGTCAATCAATAGTGTATGTATTGAATAGTTTTGTTATAAAATAAAATTGAATCATTATCTCGCCGAAAAGAGAAATATAATATGAAATTAAACATACATTTTAAATTTCGTATAATACATTGCATTAAAAAATTGAACATTTACTAGGAAATATTCATAGCTGCACCAGTCCTGCAACCCACACATTTCTATTTCACTCCCACATCACGATGTACTTATTTCGTTTTAACGTAAACGTAAAATTTTAGAGTTTTCGCGACTTCTTTACGCCAAAGAACATTGTTAATGTTAAAATGATTTTCTGTTTATCATACTAAATACGCCTACTTCTATCTCGACCTTTGATTTAGTTTCGCTTGATTTTACCGCAAAATTTTGGCAAAATTATAGCATTCATTTAATTCTTCATTTAAATTTTCATTAGATTTTTTTATAAGAAACTAGCACGATTAATATGTTATAACTAATGTAAGGAATCGGGCTAACGAATAAGATAAAGATGTTTTAAATCCAAAGAAAAACTAAACATCTTTTCGGGTTTTGTATTAATAAGTAATACTTGTTGTAAAAATGTTATAAAAAAAAACTAGATTATAGAATATGAAGAAGTATCCAACAATGATTTCATATAGATAGCCAAAGATAAGACAAAAGACAATCTTTAGGTCTTATTAGTACTCAGAGCAGGACATGTTGCACACTGACAGTAATTAAACGAATGACGATTAAAAGTGATTGTACAGTTCTATTTAATAAAGAAAATTTGAGTTTAAGAGTAAGTACGAAAGTATAAGGGTAACTTTCCTTTAAAACTATGTTCGAAGATGTGATCTTAGAGTAAACATATAGCTCGCATGAAGTAAATGCTGACAGAATGCGTAACGCGTGTCCATGCGTGAAATGTGCCGCGATCCGACGGCCCGCTGTGGGCCCAGGGTAATTAATTGCGTCCCGACGTGCCAACGTCTTGAACAAATTTAATGTCGAGATTACAAAGCGGTTTAAATCATTTAAGGCGCCCCTCACACCAACCAATCTCGCATTAGCGCCGGCCTGTCTTTGTGAGGAGGTCTTAATTTAGTTATAATTGTAATCGTAAAGATGGTGGTTGTTCTTAACAGATGGATCAATCATGATTTGAGTAACTAATTGTTTACAATAAAAGATAATGATCACAACAACCAACAATTTCTATATTTAAATCTAAAATATCACGCCTTCTTACATAATTATAATTAATCAGAAATAAAAACATTACATTTAATCATATGGTATTATTATTAAATGCCGTGTAATATGTTATAATACAGAATACACATGTGTATCTTATGAGATACACATGTGTATTCTGTATTCTGCATAACAACTGCTTATATGATAAACTATTTAGCCAGTAATATTTATTGTTAAAAGAGACCTCTGAAGTGTTTCTTCAATCATCTCTAGATGTCTGTCTAATGGAAAGATATCCACATGCCCCTCTAGACTGAAAATATAATCAACACATCACATCTAATATGACTTATACGGTTTTACCTTTTTAATCTTGTAATAATATCGAATTAGCAGTTGACAATAATCTGTCGCAGACAAAATAATACCTCTCATGTAAAATAATTTGAATGAAATGAACATTTGTTGCAATTGCTTTTACCCATTTAAAAATAATTACACATGTCATATACCTTTTGCTTTAATAAGTAAATGTTTTTAATACAAAAGGTACATGTCAACTTTCCTTCAATATTTTGTATACGGCATAATAAGCAATGGAAAAAACCGCGAATGAATATAAATCAATGCGTTTTAGTCAATTTATACGTCTACGATGCCGCTTTCAGTTTTTGCTTCCTGCTGCTTACTTGTGCAAGCAAAAACATTGCGTAGGTTACTCCTTCATCACTCATTATAGAGTGAAACTTTAATTTATTATCTGTATTATAAGCAGCTATAAGCTAGTAGCAATTGTATCGGAATCACTCAAGTATATACGTTGAAAATTAAGTAATTAAAGGCTAATATGTTTAGTTATGATAACTTGAGAATGTAGCATTGCGGGTTCGATTAAAATATTTACTGTTGTCGCAAACAAATGGGAATTTTAGAAATGTTTTATATGACGAGTAAGTATTAATTAAGAACTCTAAGGAAATGGCACTGCTGAACCGGCCTTCTATGCAAATACGTATGGTTTTAAATGCTTAAATGGTAGGCAGGTGCCTCAGTAGTTCGTTACCCTTTTGCCTTATGTTTTGAATGTGACAGGAGCTGAGTAAAGCATATAACAAAAACTATTAACACCTATAAATATAATAATCCTTTCCGCTATTATTATTTCTTTTCTTTTTTATAGTTAAATGTATTTTTTGACTTTTTCTTATAAACAGTAATCCTCAAAATTTAAACACTGTAAACTTGTGCCTGGAACATAAAAGAGATACAATACATTAATAAGATACAAGGACTTGCTCATTGTGGTCGACTAATTACAGCACTTGATGTTTATTATTGTAGTACGATCAGTGACAAATTATTTTTAAGTCAATGCCTTACAACGACAAGGTTCCTGTAACCTGTGCATTATGTGCTAACAAGTAACCCAAAAATTAATATTTATTATTTTTTAATTTTACTTTATTTCTAAAATCTAATATCGTAACGGCTAAACTAATATCAAAACATTGTACGATACACACACAACATTAAAATGTCACACTTGACAGATGTCAAAAGAGACAACATACTGGCAACATGGAAAAAAAAGAAAAACTAACCGTGCATTCCCAGCCAGTGTTTGAAAAAAAATAAGAGAATCAAAATTGTGACGTAAACGAGCTCGTTATAGTCTAGTCAAGGGGAATAGGTAAGCAACATGTAGAGCGACACCTCGGTTGCGATAGCGACACCTCGCGGCGACACAGACAAAAGTTTTTAAAAGGCTACTTATGCCTTAGGTGCAAAAAGTTACGCCAAAAAGGTTTTTATGATCACTGACGCTAGTTATAAGATTTTACTTCTACAGAAATTTGATATAAAGAAGAACAAACAATTCTACTATTTAATAATGGATGGAAATGGATTTAAAAAAAAACTTTCGAAATCCTTTAAACGCATTTACACATTTAATTTTATAAAAACGAAAAAGAAAATATAATTAATAAGATTTAATTCAAAAGCATTATAATAAAATTAACTACGACTACAATATAAGACAAAAACTAATAATAAGATACTGTTTAACAGTTATAACTCCTTACAATAACGCTGTTTCCAACACTCCGTGTGCGTTTATTGCTATATATGGGTAACGCGTTACAATGAATTATGAACAAAAGGTAAAAACGGAAAACGTTATTAACTTGCCATGTATACACTGTACTAGGAATGCGATGAATATTCATCATTTACTGTAGCGTTATTAAAAGAGAAAAGACTAACACGTTATAACGCATGCTCTATAATAACGTCAATTATAATTAGCGCTGCTATGGCGCGAAAAATGTAATTAAGTGTTTTGTACATACGATTTAGCACACAAAAAGTCTCCATTTTCTTATGGTAGGTCTTACCCTCTTAATACGTTTAAACTAACTGAAATTGTTCCACTAGAAAAAAGATAAAGGTTCCTTAGCAAGTCCTTCATAACTTTCAAGTTCTTCGTTCAAACAATTTTGCGACAAATTGTTCTTCATTATAAGAACTAGAATTGCATCCACTTTTTTGTTTATTTTTTCAAAAAATGCTGTTCTATAACATAATTATCAATTTATTTGTCATATTTTTTTAGACCACCTGTTCTTGATGAATGTTGCTGTACATGTGTTCTATTTAAAGAACATAATGTTAACATGTCGTCAATTAATTGTCTCTTTTCAGACCATAGATTAAACATGTACTATCTTGAAATATATTTTTTTTTTTGAAAAGGCTACAAAGCTTTGTTACGTTTAATATCGCATAGGTGTTAAAGTAAAGGAAGCATGGTACCTTATAGATTTTTTTTATGTAGTTCTGGAACTGGATTGTTGCTTGTGTTGATTAGTCGTTTAGCTGACTCATCATTTGAACTTTAACAAATTTTTTTTATTTTGTTTAGTTTTCTTTTTACTTAACTTGAACACTGGTAAATTCTGCATGGCTCCTAATTATCAAGTAATATTTTTTTTGATTATGGGCTAAAACTTGGCCTCGATTTCACTTGATGTTAAGTGACAATGAAGCTGTAGATAGTAAAGTGTATCCCGCCTAGAATAAATATGGCTTTCATATGTATGACTGCTGGAACAGTGTGCTGCTATGGCGACAGATTGACATTTAGAGTGGTATCTAGCCAGGCAGATTATAAAAACCTTATTACTACCCCGACTCCATTACTCCTATGACCCGGGAATCGAACCCGAGACCTCTGCGTTACAAGGCAAACGGGTAAACCAATGTATGACGAAGGCAGTCAAGACTCAAAGACAAGAAGGAAGTTTGTTGCGCCGTTACTTCTTCCCAACTAGAGCACTTAGGAAGCGGTGAAGAGTTGGCGAATGGGGGAGCTGTCATTAAAATTTTCGACTTCAAAAAGTGCTACTAGGTAACTCTAATAATGAATTTTAAAACCAAAGTTCTTATTTAAATTGATTAATTAAAATAGACTTTCTATATGTTCTTAAGAGCTGTCACAACGATAGGTCAGGGTTCTTTGTTCTACTTTTATCTGTAGAGCCACTCCATTTTCATGGATGGTTTTTAATTTTAAAAAAAAGTCTAATCCACGTCGATGTCTACCGGGGGATGTGATCACATCAAGATAAATAAAACACAAATAAAGGCGTCGCGAGTAATGAGAGCACAGTCAATATTGAAGTACTTAATTTTTTTTATTTATAACTCCAACGCAACGTTTTTTTTGGGAATGGCTAACGAGTG
The DNA here is from genome assembly GCA_018245475.1 of Pharmacophagus antenor. Lineage (NCBI taxonomy): Eukaryota > Metazoa > Arthropoda > Insecta > Lepidoptera > Papilionidae > Pharmacophagus > Pharmacophagus antenor. The sequence continues at coordinate 5,267 of DWQX01005898.1, forward strand.
CATCGCTAACTTTTTTTTTTCCCGGTCCTCGAGGGCCGCTCTACCTCTACTGCCGTACTGTTAAACGCTCGGTCCCTGTTAAACCATGAAATTTAATTCCAAGTGAAAACTGTCTCTTAACAGCCACTCAAGCGGAAAGCGAAGCTCCCATTAGCACAGATAAGTGAAATTCACAGTTACAATTCCAAATCCCGAATTCCCCTACTGATGTAACAGAGCCACGAATTAGGGGAAGCCGAATAAGTGCAAAGCCCGCGATTAAGTAATTGCGAAATTCGCCGGAGAGTTTTTAATTTGTACGAAAGTCGTTTTGCAACCTTACCGAACTTGAGATTTGCTAATTACGCAAGCTAGTTTTATTTGTAAGGTGTTGCGAAAATGTATTACGTAAATAATTTTGCCCTGTGCCTCGGCGGTGTTTAGATATGACAGTATCTGCTTATTAAAAAAAATGGAGAAATAATTCGTTAAGTTTATATATAAATAATAAAAAGGAAATGTTTATGCTATATCTCTATAAGTGACCACAACCTTTTGTACCCAGAAATAGAATATTTATCCTGACAGGCAAGACGTCAGTATTGCGTATTCAAATGAACATAAAAATTTTTACGTAAATACTTATGACATAAAAATTGCAAATATCCTTTTTTAAGTAAAATTGTATCAAACCCACCACAGTGTATTTTAGGACAGGACACATAGTCAGTTTAATATTTGATTAAAATTATAATCAAGTGCCCTATAAGCGAAAAATGACAAAATCTATATCATCGCTAAAATTGCCTCCAATAGAATTGATTCCGATTGAGACAATTCTTCCATTCGAGAACAATCTTCAGTAATAAAGTAAGGACCAGAGAGAGAAAGAGAGAGAGAGAGAGATAGTTATTATAGAACATTGAAGAGCAGTTACACCTAATATTAACAAATGTTTACTTACAAGTAGTTTGTATTATTATAAAAGTTTTTACCTTAGTCAATGAAATAAGTATTTTGGTTTTGTAAAACCACAGCACCATTTAGATCCGTAGTATGATTATGTATCTAGCGAACGATATCGTAAAATAATTGTTGTAAAAAGTTATGGTTAGCCACTGAAAGTATTTCTTTATGATTACTGCTAAACTCTCACGATACCTCTTTCTACCTCAAGCCTTCTTGATAAGAGAGCAGATGTGTTACACTATTTTATATTAATATAAAAAAAAATCATTATTCTAATGCCGGCGAATGGTGTAAAATTTGATTTTCGACCCTATTGCTTCGGTGTTACTTTGTATTGTCGATCGATAAACGAATGCAAAGAAATGATAAACGCTAGAGGTTAAGGTTTAAAAATAAATAATATATATGCATAATATATAATATTTTATATGCGTTTTAAAAATGTCGTAAATCGTCAGTTGTTCTCACAGAGGATGCGTTAGCTAATATGAGTTTTAATGTATAAAGCGATTCTATTTAATGTAAAAAAAAATACAAGTCAAATAGTAACAATATTAGCAATGCGTTTTTGTTTTTGATCGATCTAGATTCATAACGGGTCGAAGACTTCGATTTTTCATATCGGTTATGGGGATGTTATGTGACAATGAGGCCGCAGATAGTGAAGCTTGTTCGCTCTGAAGATTTCTCAAAATAAGGACACTGCTTGCGTTCGTAGACGACAAAGGGAACCTATCGTCAGTTTCATGTATTTCTTTATACGACTTGTGAATTTCCTTGGCGTAGTGATTTGCCTCTCGCCTTGTAAATTGGAGTTCCCCGCTTCGATTCCAGGGTGATATTATTAGTGGAGCCGACATGGTGATAGCGTTTCTGCAAACCCACCCAGCTATCTACCACTCTTAAAATCAACCCGCCACCATAACACCATTGCTTTCCTCTAGCAATTCTACACGTAACAGCCAGAGTTTTTTGGGCGCGCACACTTCATCAACAATACTTATCAACAATAATTATCATGTGAAAATAAGGATAATTATTAGCCCTTTGTCTTAAATATCTAGATACGTAAACAAAAAGAGCAAAATAACATTAAAAAAATCGAGTTATATGACAAACGATTATATCTTGAGTTTGTACAATTTGCTGTCTATGACTAACAAGTCTGATTTTCTCGCTCGTTTAGACATAAAATTGACCCATCTAGCACCACGAACCCAGACCTACGGAATATATAAGTAATAAACTAGATAAAATTAATTTACGACCGACGTGAGCTACAATGTTATTAAAATATGTTTGCTAAATTAATTTGCGGCCATTATCGCCGCGTTTGAACTTGACTGACCCTGCATGCGTGAGGGACGACTCGCAAACTATGTTTATTAATAACATATGCAAGGGTTGCAGTGTTTGCTACTTTATATAATCTATTTCTTTTTATCGTCAATAATAGTAATATTAATAAACAGTAGATGTAGAATAACTTATATCTTATTTATTCTCTGATAAGGTATAAAATGGAATGCGTTCAATTCACCGAAACGCAAATAGATAAGTTAGCTTGCGCCTGTGCCAGGAGTTATAATGAAACGTAATAATACATATCCCTAACGTATGATTTAATTTACGCGGTTGATACTTTGTAGCCAAGTAAAGAACGCGAGGCAAATTTGTAAGAATTTTTTTATTGAAAACGAGCTAACATTTTACCTCTATTTTAAAAGATGTTAAATGACAATGGGTTCGTAGACGGTGAAGCTTGCTCGCTCAGAATGCTCTGGCTCACACATGTGTGACTACCGGAACGCAGCAAAGCTGGTATCGCCACAGTTTGCCATTGACGGTGGTGGCCAGACGAATTCGCTAAACCGAAACCGAGATTTCCGTGTTACAAGGCAAGCGATGAACCATGTCACGAAGACAGTCATCTTAATAATAATATTTAAATATTTAAAATAACTGGGTCAGTGATTCTAACTTTTTGTTTTAGTCACGGCCTCTTCGATTTATTCGAAGTTTGTGCGGTACAGAAATACAAAGATAATCATTAAATGTTACTACTTAACCATAATAATATTGAATGTAAAATAAAATAATATGTACTACCAAAAAGGTTGAGGGTCACTGGACTAGGTAATGCACGATTTGTCGATATCAAGTGTTCTTGCGACGCGAAGGCTGACCACTTGCGTTGTAACGCGGCAGTTCGATCCTACGGCCGCACGAATGGCGTTTTAGTACTGACCTACTTAATTCGAACTCGACCGACTATCTATCACTGTCATATTGCCATTTGCCACCATAACAGCATTGCTGTGTTCCTAAAATCACACGTGTAACAGAAAAAATATTGTGAACGAACAAGCTTCACCATTATTTGTCTAATGGTAGCCACGTCGTTTACAATCGTGATTGGCTTATTAAGTTAGTCACCAGTATACCAATACGTTATGATCATTTTGACCGCGTCTGTGGCGCAGTGATTTACCACTTGCTTTGTAACGCGGAAGTCCTGAGTTCGATTCCCAGGCGACGTGAGCAGTGGCGTTTGGATTGTAATAGGGTTTTTCGAACCTACACCTTTCACCCTGTTAATTTGCCGGCATGACAGCAATGCTATGTGCCGGCAGTCATACACGTGAGAGCCAGAGTATTCTGGCCGATTACGCTTTACTACCTAACGCCTAATTGTCACTTAACATCATGTGTCGATTGTGCTAATTGCCGTTAAAAAGTGTTTTCACCTGATCGTTAGGTGAACGGACTTCAGAGCAGGTGACGCACTTTATTAACAGCGAACATTGTATCAACGTAAGAACTCACACGGGAGGTACATTCCGCGAAGCAATTTCTTGCGGAAAAATGTTTCACTCATTGGAAATCGTGTTTATAAGACGATGATGTGAAATTCATACACTAGTGAATGTAAATGTTATGTTTTTTTTTCTATCGTCAACGTAAATGGTAACCACCCATGGTAGCTAGAATGTAAATTATGACATAAATTATTTTTAATGTCTTAGTATTAAATATTAGAATCCGAAAACCTTTTTTTGGGTAGGTGCCTACTTTTGTCACGAAGTGGTAGATAGGTCTGACAGTCGACAAATGTATTGTAAAATCTTTACAACTATTCGTATACACTCAAATTATAAAGATTAGTTAATTAAACTTAACATTTTTCTAACAGATGGCAGTAAAATTAATTGTTGTTTATAATTGTATAGCATAGTTGATAATTTAATATTTTGTCAATTGAAAAAGCATTTTTATATGTAGACATGTAATTTAAATTAATATAATTTGAGATTTTCAAACGCACTAGTCGCCTAGGTTCTGTCAGACATACCGAAGGAGGGGCATAAGTTATACAATAACCTTTCTTTATCCGCATTTACAAATAGTACTCTGTCTCCAGTAAAAGTGTACACGCTGTCTGTGATTGTCCACATACTGCATTCAGAACGCCTTGCGTCGCCTCCCGTTTATATCGATTGGAGAGGCTTCCTGCTAGACCCCACGTGCTTATCCTAGATTTTCGCACGTTATACTTTTGTGCTATCTGAGAGTGCTTTTATGGCCGTGTGGGTATTTGAGAACCGCTTCACGTCGTTATAAGAAATTAAAAAATTAAAATGACCTACAATAATACTTTATTCCAGGTCATTGCTTTTATAACTGTCATAAATTTTAATTTGATTTAACACTAGATATACCGGACCCGCCATTTTGACGGAACAGCATCCAATAAAAAATATTGCTTACTAATATATACACGTTTTTTTTTATGTATTTCACAACATTGATTTGTACTTGTTTTGCAAAATTGAAAATAAATATTAACTAATGAACCAAATTACTGAAGACTCGAAAAGAGTACCGTGAAAAAAAACATCCGTATATTTAGTGTTAATCTCAAATCGATTAAGTAAATAATAAAAAAAAATGACGTCGAGTTAATTGTTTGAAAATTGAGGCGAAATATCGGAAAATACCTCCGACATAAAAGTCTAAAAATGTTATTCAAACCGAAGTCGGAAAAATAGCGTTGATTGGCAAATTTTTGTCATACGAGTATTGAGATGAGCAATGTAAACTACCTACTCTACCAAACGAAATGGTACGAAACAAAGGGTGTAAAGTAAACAAGTGACGGCATCGAGTACATTATGCCGAGTGGCATATCCAAATTAATTGAACGTCCTCTTAGTCTACTCGTGTTGTGGAAATAGAAACGGAGATAGATAGCAATGTTGTATAGCAATTAAAAAAAAAATTATATAAAAATAGATGTCTGGGAAATTTTTCACCCAGTACTCTGATGTCAAGATAGGTAGCTAAGTAGTACCTTTGGTATAGTTTATCAGATATCAATATACATTAACAGATATTTTAAAATAAATACGTAATTATTTTAATAACCAGGCACGAAACAAACGCAAATGTTCATCACATCAATGTTTGTTTTGAGCAGGAATTGATCCTGCGACTCTTGGTGTAGGAGGCAGCTTCATTACCATTACACAAACAGTCAGTCAAAAATTGTGCATATAACAGCCGATATACACTTATACGCAATATAATATTCAATTTAGAAATTTTATGTGCTTTTTTTTAGATCATTAATAGTCTAACATTTAAGCTCAATTAACACACGATTTTAAGTGACAATGAGGCCGTAAATGATAAATGTGTTCGCTCAAAATACTGGCTCTCACATGTATAACTGCCGGAACACCAGCAATGCTGTTACAGCGGTAGCTTGACATTGAAGTGAGACAGGCTCGAAAAATCGTAACACTATCCAGATTCCACTACTAATATGGCCCAGGAATCAAACACGAGACCTTTCCATCACAAAGTAAGCAATAAATCACTGCAGCACGGAATTAGTCAAAATTATTAAATAATTAAAATTTTCAATTTTGTTTTTTTTTATGATGTTTGTTTATTTACATTATGAAATTTTAAAGCACATTAATAAAAACAAAACAGTCATGGGTTAAAACTTGGCTTCAATTTCACCTGATGTTAAGCCACAATAAGACGATAAATGGTAAAGCATGTTCGCCCAGGAGAAAAAATAATAAAAAGTACAATTACCTTTGTTGAAAACACTATCAAGAGCTATATTTCAAGCAAAACAAAATGAACAATATATATTCAAACATCTAGAAGCTATCGAGCTATGGCCTATCTATCGCTATCGCAATACACACAGACACACAAAACACTAGATGTATTTATTAAATATGTTTATTTCACGCAATGATTTAATTAACTTGTAATTATCTGCTTCGGACACTTTAGGGAGTCTCGTAGTAGACACATGATTATTATTCCTAAATATAGGGTGTAGAGGTCCCCGGCTCTCTTAAATATCTCTTTGTTCTTTTGAACTTATGACAGGTTTTCAAAGATGTCTTTAGAATGTGATCACAATATTTTATCACTTTGAACTTTGTTTTAATGACTTTTTGGAATCACATAGATAGACCGAATCCGTAGATGTAATACGTCAATATCATTGCTCATTAAACATTTTAACCACTTCTTTTTAGAGAGGAAGTAGAGAGGGGAAGAGGGGGGGATATACAGTATTAACGTCCATTGCGCAGTTAGCAATGAGCGAAATATATTCGTCAGCTTCGCCCTTCACCGCGCCCGCGGAAATTGGCCTCAACTCTTCAATCTGCGCACATGACAATTCATTTAACCTTCGGACCTCGGCCAGGGTGACATCACGGCGGACGTCGCGAACTGCGCATGGACTTCTCTCCGGCGGATTGAATTTTATGGACACCCTTGTAACGGTGCAGAAACAATGTACATTGAGCTATGCTGTCATGGATGCGGCACTTTTGTTATTTATCATATTTAATACACGCGTAGAAATTGATTACGTAATAACTTTTACGTCACAAGCGCGGATAATTATTCGTATTAAATTTGTATATACGTATATCCAATTGAGTGAAGT
>DWQX01005899.1:0-12197 GCA_018245475.1 Pharmacophagus antenor
GAGGCAGAAGTTGAATAACTTGGTTTCACAGATTGCTGGGTTAAGATATGTGTTATTTGACTTGTTTTGTTAGAATGAGTGAACAGAAGTTAGTTAAAATGTAGTGTATTAGGTCATTGATTAACTACAACCATATTTTTAACTTAGTATAAGAAAACACGTAGGATTATTTCTATGTTATAGCTAATAATACTTTTTAGAAATAGCCACATGTTACAACACAATTTACCATTTACATAAAAGATTAAAATTTTGGTAATATTATTTGTATATGAAGAATAAAATACGACTCTGAAATAATAACGAATTCCTTCATGACAAATATATGCCTTTCGTTTAACGAAGTTCTCCGCCCATCACATATCAGCGAACTAAGCCAATAAATGTTTGAAATGCCTCGGGGTTGCGACGTTCATTGTAATGCCCCGCAGTGAGTGTCGCATCTTTACTAGGGCTTAATCTCATCTTGCTCGCTAAGGGTGCGATAAGGCTCCGTGCAAAACAAATCGCATCTATTCGCGCAGGCGCCAAAATCCGACACGCACGCGTAGTTTTGCGTCAGTCGCGCGCTACCCTTCGCCGCGATCGCTTGACGGCGCCGCTTCGGGAAATCGCGCTTCCATCACGCGATAAATGGCGCCCAAAACGGGACTACGCTGACGCGGGGTAAGTCACGTTCTCAGTTAAATTCTGACTACAGTTCTCACCGGTTTTTAGGTATTGTACGTGGTCCATGCAGCCTCCGTCTGTGTGGGCGTGGTGAGACGTCGCCGTAGAGGGCGCGAGTGTCGCTGATAAGACGAGTCAACAAAGCTTAACATTATATAAACTAGCTAAGAGAATGAGTGGAAGCTAAAATCATCTGGATATTGATTTTCTTAACATTAGGTTTGATGTCATCGGACAGTGCTAATATACAAAAAAACTGCAGCAAAAATTACTATAAAGTCACTTTTCTGTTAAAGGTTACGATATGATTACTTCATTGTATTATAACTTGATATTCTAAAGGATTTAACTATCTAAGCCAATTTCGTAATTTGTATAAAAAAATAAATTAACATTACAGGGTGGCATTTCCCTTAACGCTATAGTCCGCCTATAAATTTAATAATCTATTAATTTATTTACTTCAAAACACGTATGCATACAACTCATAGTTTAATTAGTTTTCATTGATGAGTAGAAAAAAGACAAACTTTGCAGGGTGTCTAGATCTCATAATTAAATTCTCTGTGTCGCGGGAGAAATAAATATTTCGGAATTAACCACAAATAAAAGTTAAGAATTTATTTCCCGTAAACAAACTGAATTTTTAATAGAAACACTGATAATGTTTACTCTTGGTCTATCTATAGTACTCGTTATTCTTATATTGTTTATTTATTATTTGCTATGCTAAGTGATTTGATTCGGCGAAGACGTCAATTGTTAAATACAATCTGTCAGCTGTGCGGAACGCTTTACCTTATATTAATTGCGCATTTGCGTAAATGCAGAGGCTCCCATTCTTACGCATTTTCCTTATTGTATTCTTACGTTAGAATATCAGTGCAATGAGACATATAATTTTAAATAATCGAATAAATTTAGTTCTGAAACACAACTGTACGTGGCAATCATTACGATCATTCCTAGTGACTCAAATGTCAGGAATGTAAAATACGTGTATAAAATATTTTGCATACTTTTATCTAGTTTAAAACTTCAATCAAGATCAATACTTGTTACTCATTACTCATGGGGTATCTGCGTTTTTCCTTGTTTATGGGCCACTTTCATGTTCATGTTCATGCCTTACTGAACTTACCATAACTAAGCCAATAAAAAATATAAGATTTTCTCCAGGAGCAAATTTAAAAATCTTAAATTATGGTAATAAAATGTGTAAATGAATTTTTAGTACACACGAAAAACTTTGTAAATACGTTAAGAGACTCCAACTTTTCCACAATTATCGTACAGTTATGTAGGGAGGCTGGATATTGAAGATAAGTATTTCATCCTTCGAAATATAATACAAAAAATATTTTTGTTCGTCATAATTTAATCCTTTAAGACAATATTTTAACGAACACTGATATATTATTTATTTGATATTTAATAGTTATTGGAGACGATTTGGGATGATAATGATTATGATTTTATAGCAAACTGTAGTAAAATGTCTTGACGATTAATAATGTATTTTTTTTATGCCAAAACACATGACAGATAGACGTCACACACATTATACGAATTTTTATTGCCACAAATATAAACGAAAGCAATAAACGTGAGATCTAGAGTATTCTGGGCTAGAATACTGGACTATCTACATTTTCATTCTCACTTAACATCTCGTGAAAGCAGGATCAAGCGATAGTTCATTGTCGATAAAAAAAATATATAAACAGATTAATCTGGCTTATATTGTTTTTATCGGCCATTTACAAATTCAAATTATATGACAATTTGTTTTTAATTATAGATTGATTAGCCGACTCAGCCACGCATATCTGAGGCTCATTTATTATAACAGATTGAATTAATTTTGTATTCATCTCTTTGATACCATGAAATTTATATTAATTAATCATACTGAAAAAAGTTTAGCCGATTTTAAATCATATGGCATTCAGAATAAAATGTTACGTGAAAATTTGAAAATTATAACCATAATACAAAATTTTAATATACATTTTATTCATCACATTTTGAATTATAGTTTTTAATCAATGTAATATAACGTACTTAAAAAATTTATGACGTCTAAAATTTTAAACTTATAATTGAGGTAGATTTATGTTTATCTATTATTTTCAAAATATTATAAATGAATTGAGTTACACGACCATCTGTTAGGTATTCATAAAACAAATCAAGCTGGTTATAAACATTTAGTTTTTCACAACAAATATTGGAGCCAATAAATTAAATAAAAATTTTATTATCTGTTAAGCAGGATCAAATTACAGATATCTGTTAAAATTGGTTTTATTGGGTTTATCCCGAACATAATGTATTAGTAATATTAACACTAAGTCGTCCGGCGGCATGGAGGAGGAATAATAAATATGTTCAGAATATTAAGGGGACTCGAAGTAAGTGATGATGAGAACTGACGATGCTATTAGTAAAATTATGAAATACATCGGAATATTAAATAAAAACCGAAGGGAACAAAAGTGCAATTCTGCCACTGAAAAAGCCAAAAAATCTATAAAATACACGTGTACGGCGGAATTGATATTTTTAATAATTGATTATTTTTCTTTATTTGTCATAAATCTGTCGTAATAGCAAATTTTAAACGTATTAGGTTAAGCTTTACGGTGATTAATGTCGCGTAATAAATTGACAGATACTGTCTTTTCGACAAATTGCGAATCCGTTATTAGGCGCGCGATTAATTTTAACTTGACACTTTCCCGTGATGCGCAATGCGTTAATAATAATTCTAAATCTTATTATTATAACAGAATTATGAACGTTTCCTATTTGTAAAAAACTGTTCTAATAATTTTTTTTTCCAAAATTGTCTATGTAAATTTAAATTGACTATGTCCGTAATTACTAAACTTTAAAAGACTTGCCAATCTTATTTCCAAATGACAACCGAATTGTTTTTATGAGAATCCAATTTTATTATTTGGAACTGCGTCCTTTTGTAAAGACTTGTGGCCGGGTTTGATGAAGTATTAAATATTGTCAACAATAGCAGGATAAGTAAAACTTTATCAGGTCTATATCGCGTAAATATATAAATATCGCGGAAGTTTAAAATCGTTAATAGCAGGATATTTAAGTGCTCAACAGAGCGAAGATGTAAAAGAAAAGTAACTGGTACGTAGTCAGATCTCACTAAAGAGTGGATATCCTTCCGAATAAATCTAAAATAACAAAATGTTATCATTTCTATACTTGTACATGAATTGTTTAGTGGGCGATTATTAAAAATTAAATTTTGTACTTTTTAACCTTTATGCGATTTGTATTATTGTACAAAATTTCGCACATATTTTTACCTTTTTTTTTTTCAATTTATTCTTTTTATGTGTGTAATTGTGTAAATAACATTGAATATAATTTACGAAACTCTTCGTAATGTTAGACAATTAATTAGACAATCCAATCATCGGCCTCTGCTGAAAATCAGCGCTGCAATAGTAACCGAATACCATTCGGTACTATTTCACGTTTAATTTATATTTAATGTTACAAATTATTAAGTTTACTTGTATATAGTCTATCTATATATTATCGAATAAATTATTCCCTTTTTTTTCTTTCTTTGTTATCAATACGACATATACCAAGGTTCTATATGATCACAATTATGGAAATGGCTATACTAAATAAGATTTATTACCCTGGTAACATAATACTTAACAAATTCATATCAAGTTGTAACCCGTAAACATATGGTGTTGACTATAATCTAACGTTGGTTCATACATATTTTAACTTTATAGTTTTCGGAGGTTAGTAATAAAAGCTTACCAGTTTAAGACTATCTTATCTCTCGTCACGGGTCAGGCCGCGAGTCGTCAATGAAAAGGTCATTAAACTTACGATTGAGTGGAGAATGATTATTGCATTATTATTTATTTATTTACGGACACAGAAAAAAGAAAAACAAAAGTATGAATACATTTAATTAACAATATAGTGCAAAGGCACAACTTACTCCACAATGAAATTTCTTCCAGTAGACCCGCTATGGTATTATATGGCTAAAAAATAAAAACGTAAATACGTAAAATATACATATATATTTTAAGGTAGCGGACCTGTTCTGTTAAGGATTATTTGTGGTCCTGTTCATAGGTAAACATTTTTTTTCTCATATCAATATTTTAAACCAGTGGTGTCGATGTGCCCACAGAGTGTACTTTTATATTGTGTAAAAACGGAAAATAAAATATTTTCCTCTGCCTCCGCGGTACAGTGCTTTACCGTTTGCCTTGTAACGCTGAAGTGCCGAGTTCGATTCCCGAGTCACAGGAGTTGTAGAGTCCGGATGTTGTCACTTAACATCAGGTGAAGTGGACGTAGTGTTAGCCCATTACCGATAAAAAATACACGTGAAGTGTCATTGTTTTGTTACCAACATTTCCCGACAGGTTTTAATTATGTCTTCAAATAAGAAATAAGAAAATGTGTTTAGTTAAAACATTTGAAATTAAAAAAAAATGATTTTGAATTTGTTAACAAATTGCAAATAACTTTACAATCAATTCAATGTACCGCTAACGTATAAAAAGAAGTGTAACAATAAAAGAAATAGATGTATAATAAAAAAAAGAAATTTTAACTGTCGTAACGCTTAATAAAGTATATATATTTTTGATATGCATTGTTCGCATCTTTGTTAAAAGAAATCTGGGTTATTTTCTTTAACGTTGAAGAAATAAGTTTTATTTACCGGCAGACGTTTGGACCAGGCGGGTGTGTATTAGCATTTAAATGGAACTGCCCGGCGGTCCTCTGACCCTGCCTACACACCGCCTTGTATTAAGAGCTTCCCGCTTCCTCCGTTCCCGTGAAACTCCTGAAGCTAAAATTGGGTTGCTGTTAATAAAAAAAACATTGCTTCGTACTCCTACGAAAATTATATTTCCCACGATTACATCTTAAATTTGCGTTATAAAGAACTTCAGATTTAAAATATCATGTTATCTTTTTTTATTTTCTTTTATTAGAACCAACGAACAGTACACAGTGTTAATATACATAGATAACTTAAAATAAACAAATATAATTATAGTGTTACCAAAACCTTTGGTCACAAGTTAACATAACTGATGTTGAGAAGTAGTGTATCTTAACAATTAAATGTTCTAAATATTAAAAAGGAAAAGCTATAAATACCTTAAATAGAAGAATAAAAAAAAGACTTATTCAGTATTTAATTAATTTGATTTGTGTCTATTATAACACGGCTTCCATATAAAGCATTAAATTATGATGAATTGTGTGAAAGATCAACGTCGAATTGTTAATGCGTAAATAGAAAAAGTATAAAATTCTTTGTATTATATTGCATTCAATGAACACCATACAACCAATAGTCACGTTTTTTCATTTACTAATCATGTTTTTGGGTAAGAATACAGGTCTACCAAGGATTATTACGCCTAAGTAATTTTTTACGATTCTGCCCTTCTTCCTTTCTTTAGGTCGACAGTCCTCTTAAGGTTTGCTTGGTAGGCTGCAATGATTCCTACCCTCAAAACTTGCAAATCTGAAGATCCATTTATTCCGATTCTACGGCAGGCAGCGTTTACCTTAGTGGTATACTTAATAGGAACTGTAAAAACATTCATAAATCAATTTTTATTTTCACAATTCTAATTACATATAAACATAATATTTTGTTTGTCACTGCACACGAAAATTTGCCCGCAATCGTTATTTGGCAGCGTTCACGTTAGAAGCTCTATGCGGCGTTGCTTAGTTGCTACTGACACGTATACATTATCTGTGGTTACGATTGCCAAGAGCCAGTCGAATTGCGACTAGCTGTGGCGAATACTAACTGTCGGTTATTACTTTCGTACGTGTAAGTGTCACATATGGTGTTTTTGCGTGAGAATAAGTCGGTAAGAGTAATACAAGAGAATATAATACAAGGGAATAGATCACTTGAGTGAAGTTGGACGCGTTCAGTTTGTGCACTAGAGCCTTATTTCGTGCAACTACTGGTGTGTCCAAAATAAAGGAAGCCCTTATGATATATGACCTCTGTAAGGAGACGGCACTATATGTAGAAGATTCACCATTAGGACATTGGGATTAAGATTAGTTGTTGTTAAAGTTTAATTTCTTTGACATAAATTCCAGCTCATGAAGTATTTCTACTTCATCGGTTAAGGGCTAACATTTGACCTCGATTTCACCCGATGTGAAGTGACAATGAGGCCATAGATGGTAAAGCGTTTTCGAGCAAAATTCCTCTGGCTATCACATGTATGACTGTCGGAACATAGCGATACTGTTATTGGTACATTGGCATTGAGGATGGTAGTTAGACAGGTGGTTTCGAAAAACCTTACCAGCCATACTCCACTGGTCTCGTAGCTCGATTGTCGAACCCGAGACTTCAGCATTACAAGGCAAGCGGGTAAACCACTGCGCCACGCTCTTAAGCTATTCCTCAGTTCGTCTACTGTCTGTTTTTGTATCGTACCTGGTATTAAGGTTAAAGTTTTATACTTAAAACCGAAGTTAATAATAAATTAGTTCAAGCGAATATCCTCAACTAAGACCCGTCAAGGGACTACTACGGTACATGGATTTAGTACTGTTAAGAGAACATAAAATTTAATATAATAATTTGTTTTTATCTTCTATAAAGAATAGACTTTATCACTAAAAAATTAACACCCATGTAGCTGTATCCAAACATTATTGTCCTTGGATTTGAAGAGAGCTCTGGCTAAATTTTTTTTTAACGGTATAGGCTAATAACCCTCGACCTTGATTGAGATAACAGGACCTGAAAAGGTAGGAAACATTTATGAGCTGGTCTTCACAAGGAGGGACTGCTTGTCTTCAGTTATTGACTCAATGACACTTTACCACTTAACACTTTGTGAAGTGAAACATTTTGTGTAATGCATTGTGGTACGCACAAGTTTTCAATTGTCGAAATTGTTATGTGTTTTTTGCTACTAAGTAAATGGTTTTTAAGAACAATAACACATTTGGTTTTGTTTCGTATTTTTTTTTTCTATCGGTTATGAGTAACACTTTGGTTCGATTTCACTTGATGTTATGTGAAATATTATTTGAAATTTTATTATTTTTATTACATTATTTGAAAACATAAAAAAGATATTTGGAGACTACGCCTTTATTGCAGCGTCTACCACAACCACTAGTGGTTCGCGCTTATATTCCACAAAATAAGTCAATAACAAGATTTTTTTACTATAATAACCATTAAACAAACTTTACCTATTACTATCTAAACAAAGAGCGAAGTGAGAATTTAAAAAAGACAGGGGACATAATAAAAAAGAATGGTTTTCTTAACCACTGTTATAAATTTAAAAGACCTCGCGGGCATTATCCTTAAATTTGTATGTTTGCATTGCCGTGAAAACAAAGGAGGTACATGAATTAAAGTCAGGAGTGCACTTGACCACGCGACGTAGAAAGGCCTTTCGTCGAGACGCTGGAGAGTCCTTCCCGCTTCCCTCGAGCGCAGCTGCCAAGTGTTATAGTTTATTTTATGAGCGCCCTACAGTTTATATTTTAATATCCTGTTATTAAATATATGTCATTAATGCTAAATTTACGGGTGCCGCCATTTTGTAGGAACATCTCTAGACAAAAACTTCCGCATGATAATGTGCGTTTGACTATTTTATTTTTTTATACTGCTCCCGGGAACAATATTTTATACTTTTTTTTTGCGAAAACGGGAAAAACTAGAATACAATAATGCACAGAATAACTGACGACTCGCGAAAAAAATCATAAAAATGTTTCCATAAATAGTGTTAATGTATCTTAAAATATTTCATTTTAATATGACTTTCAATTTAATCTCTAAATGTTACAGTTGACAATATTCTTACATACTACTCTATTTCACACGATGTTGAGTGACTGGTACTATAGGTCGTCAGGCGTGCTCGTCCATAGTCCTTTGCAGTAATATCTTTGATTGATTGGTCTCAGATATCCTATTATGATGGCAGGTTGATAATGACGGTACTAGATAGGCTCGCGGGGCCGAAATGATCCTGCCACCATCCTCTACTACATCAGGGAGAAGTTAAAACAAACATTTTTTGGCGAATAGAGCTAGGTTTTTTTTTATTTATTTTAAGGAAACAACTCTCTCTAGCGTATAAAATAATCATTACAATCGTACCAATCTTAGTGAAGTTATACGTGGCCATATACAAAAAAAGGGTTAAATTGCCCTGTCCTTTTCGTCGTGATAAATGGATGCGAATAAACATGAATAATCGTAATCACAAAATCTTATCACTATTTATGTGTTAAATTTCAGCCGTTCTCTAACTAGGGATCTTTCTAGAATTTAAAATGTTGTTACAACTTTAGAATATGGCTGCCAACTTTGACAAAACGATAAGACAGACCAATCTTTAATTCATTTTGGCATGTAAAATAAAATTGAATAATGGATATATTGTTATATATGATGTGAGTAAAACAACAAGAGAAGCAAAAGTAGTTGAGCCTCTTAACCGTAGAGGGCTTAAGAAATGACCTAAATAATGAAAGTTTGACGATGAAAAGTTGTTTATATGTGAGTTTAATTATGTTACTAAATTTCAATATTTATTATTGTCAGATTTTCCTTTACACAAATAACTTTTTCTTGAATTAATTGAATTTTGAATAGTATTCAATAAATTATAATGAATAATATGAGGATATATTTCACGATTCTTTAGTCTTGTACCTAAATATTTTTTTTTATTTTGGCTACTCTGTAAGGGGATGGAATGATGTGCAAATTTAGGGCATGTAATTCGCGGATCTTAAATTTTGAATGTGTTCTTTATATTTCTTGTTTCGGTTACACATGTTTACATAAAATCATTAAGTAAAACAAATGTTTAAAGTTTTCTTTATAAACTGTATATTATTTCTATTTGATAATTATATATGTTAGTATATGACAAAAATTGCTTTATGTTTTAATCGTTATTAGATGGACGATGTCGAACTACGAATGTAGATAAAAGGGCATTTGTTAAATAAAAAGAGTTGTCGCCCATAACTTTATTATATTCGTATTATAATGTTAAAAGTCATATATAGATGTAAATAGAATCAAAAAATATAGCAATGTACGCCGTGAATTCAGAACCTCAGCCTTGTAGTTAGTTAATAATATGCTTATTTTGTTTGACATTTATGAATTCTATAGAATTCATTTAGACCGGTAGGAAATTTTCCCTATTTTATTTCGTTTAAGTATAATGGAAAAATTCTGTACACGTCAGTCTATTATGCAGCTGAAACGTCAGGGCTATTTTCAGTTTTAAAAATAACATTTTTAAATGTGAAAGCATTAGCAGATAAAGAGATTTTCATTTTGGATACAAATAAATTTTTATCTGTGGTTTTGTCAACGAAGCTCCGTGAATACTAGGATTGTGTATACTACTGCCAGTTTAGTTTATCTTTATTATTCCTTATGAGAATTAATGTAAATTTATCTTATTATACGGAAGTTTTGCGACTAAAAATAATTCAGCTTGCGTGTATGTATGTTGTGCGAGTTGTGTTTGTGTATGTCTATTAACAATATTATTAATATTTGTTACCGCTTCACTATCTACGGGTTCATTTTCTCATAGCATCATGTAAAATTTAGTTCAAATGTAAGCCCATTGCCGACAAAGAACTTGTTTTTTTTATATTTAGCTACAAAATGATTACGACGTTCGCTTGATAGTAAAACCCTCTTGAGACGTATTTGCAACATATATTTTTAAGGAGTGTATTATACACACAATAATAAATCACAGAAAGTTTTGTTTAAAGCGCCGTTCAAACAGAGTAAAGATTACATACAATAAATAGAGGGGTGCTGACATTTATAAAAAGGGATGATATGTCATGATAAATTGTGACTAAAGGTGTTATGTCACATTAGCGGTTGCCACTAGCTTAGTAGTCTGCTCAGATACAGTGGTCTATAAATAAGACACTACATTACATATGGAGTCTTTTAAAAGAAAGCAGATTTTCCTTATGTAAGAAAGAAGAAATAACATTGTTAAGGAATATTCAAAGTAAAAAGAAACTTCAGTTGCTAGTTCAAATGCGATTTACTCAGTCAAGACGTAAGTTAGCGAATGCACAATTGACAAAAAGTTAATATTAATTAATTATAATACGTGAGGTACATTGTCAACTGTCATGCGTTAGTTTGCCGCTGCATTTCGTACAGGCGCGAACGAATATTTTCAAATTACTTTCCGCATTCTGGGAGGTAAGACTGAAATTTTTCTCTTTGAAAAATATTCGACGGTTTCCCTCGGTGGAATACGAAGGAAACTAGCTGCAACAAACATCATTACGCATTATTGCTTTATAATACGTCGCATTTGTGACACCCCTTATGAACGCAGTTCTTTTTTCGTCTAAACGAGTGTTTACCCAAGTTGGATCTTTGACGCGGGCTCTCCCGCGAGACAGGCTCGCGACGTGCGATGAAATGGATGAAAATAAGTTTGCAAATTACTTTCATCATTTGCAACGGGAAAAAAGTTTGGAAGTTTTTTTTATCGCATTCGGTGGACACATATTTATCGTTATAAAATGAAAGTTTAATAGACCTGATAGTATTCAATCGGCTGAACGGGTTTCTTATTGTCTAATAACTCTTTTACTCCCGTTAGAGGAAATTCTTTTAAGTTTAACCAGATATAAACATGTACAAAATACACTTGTCTATTTTCATTGTCTTTATTATTATTTTTTTTTAATTTTATCTAACAAAAGAAATAAAAATGATAACAACCAGACCATTTAGTAAAATGTAATGTATGTTCATACATAAAAAACAGTTTTTTAAGTTATATTTCATTATTACTCATTCTTCACTTACTAAACTAAGAATATTTCTTTAATCGGTTATTGGCTAACTATTAATCTCTATTACACGTGTTGTTAAGTGACAATGAGGCCGTAGTTTGCAGAGCGCACTAGGCTAGAATACTCTGGAAAACAGCAAAGTCGCTATGGCGGCAGATTGTCATTGCGGTTTGTTTTAACCCGTTAACCCGAACCTCAGAAAAAAAAATCTTTTCATTAAAGCCTCGAAACAAATATGAATTACTAATATTTACAATCATGTACATGAATGTAAAATGTAATTGATGTGCTTACATTATGGTTTTAATTTAAAACGCAATTTTCTTTTGAGCTTAACCCAATGTTTATTAAAAGAAGTATGGAGGGAAGGCTGCTGAAAATTTGATAATACTGAACATTGCTTAATAAAGTCCTGTTAAACTAAAACTCGTTCCTCTTAGATTGGATATTACTGAAGGATTCATTACTACTTCTAGACAGTAACAGAAGTATTATTACTAGCTTACGATAAGAAGTTTATTGTTTAAAATGTATTATTTTCAGAATCTAATAAATTAAAAAATAATCAACCCTAAATTTGAACATACGGTTAATGTAAATTTTGAATCTGTTAATGTCTGCTTAAA
>DWQX01005900.1:0-12196 GCA_018245475.1 Pharmacophagus antenor
GTATAAATATATATATACTATATATGGTATATATATAGTAGAAAATTAAAAAAAAAATAACCAACGTTACATATTAATTTTCCGATTTTTTTTTTGCATAAAAAACATATGTTTTTGTAGATATGTCAATGTATTACATGCGGTAAAATAGCCAGATTCACAGTAAATATATCATTTAGATTTCTTTTTAACGAGAAAATTATAAGTACAGTTTTACTCGAAATCCATTAACTAAACGAAATAAATCGTCATATAAAATTACATTCGACAATTCAGAACGCGTCCTCTTCTGACATGGTGGATAATGCATTAATAAAATAGATTTATTGGAACCTGGAAAATAGTAGAGGTACAATTTTCTAAGTTTATTAACTGAGGTAAACGTGCGTGTTTGTCTGGGAACTAAACGCAAGCGTGACTAATCAAATGCGTGCGAAACTGCGAAGCAGTTAGCGGCGGCGGCGGCGGCGGCGGGTTCACGCCGGACCGCGCACTTCCGGTTTGGGTATCCATACACAGTGACAATTTAATTAGGTCAGTGTTAACTAACGGCAACGTGTCACTTCCACCGACGACGTACCACGATAAAACTATCTCCAGGTTGCTTGTGCTATCGACGGTTATATGTTTTTGTGAGCTTAAAACATAGGTTTCATAACAAATAAAATTAAAAACACTTCATTGTCATTTTATTGTTTTATATACACACTGATTAATGGTTTCTAAATGTAAATTACCTTGTTTTACTAAAAAAACTGAAAGTCAATTATTGTACTCATAAATATATGATAGAAATTTAAAATGACCTAAATAATAAGCCGGGAAAAACAGCTTGACACGGAACATGTTCACTAACTACCTTTCGTTAACACGTTCCCTACGCAACTTCAACGAAAACTAAAAATAAAAGACCGAAACGCATAGAGTTTTCGAAACTCAAATAAAACGTTCGTAGTGTTTATCGTTAACCATTATTAGAAGTGTATCAAATTGGTTCTGAAATGATGCCACGGTATCGGAGATGCGGCGGGCGACGCGAACACGGCTGTTTAAAAAAAGATTCAATGTGCACGGTGGAGTGGCTCGAGCGGGGCGCACGGTTGCGTTTTCACTATGCGAATAAAATCACTATTTCAATTGAGGCAACTTTGCAATCCGCGTTTGATTTTTTTTCCATTCTTTTCGAAAGTTCGGAACGGTTGACGTTTAAATTAAGCGCTGACTGACAGACAGTGCAGCGTTGATGCAAAACACCTTTTTCGATATTTTCATACGCAATATCATACCTAGACATAGTATTGTTACATACAAAATTATAACGAACCTTGAAAATTTTAATTTTTTTCTATATGTAGGATAGGCAAACGAACAATTGACTCACGTGATTGAATATGATCACCGTCGCTCACATACCGCCGCAACACTCGGAAATTCGCAGCTGTTTTGCCTTTAAAAATCGAGTAGGCGCTTTTCTCGAAGGAAAATTTAGTCTAGTATGTGTATAGCATGTGTCTAATGCGTCAAAGCTCCTAAATAGCTCAATCTATATCTTTTTATTGGAAAGATGATTTGATCCCTTAGTACACATACTAGTACTCAATCGATATTATTATATCTAAATTTTTACCGTATTTAGACGTTTAGCGGTTTTATTACAAATAATGATATTGCTAACACTATAACTTGCGACAATAACTAATATAATATACTAAGCTTTATATCTTGCAAATCATTTAGGACAGCGAACCGAAGAGTGGATTCGCTTCTATCACATCAGATTCTTTAACCGCACCCCAGGCCATTAACCTATTCACGCCAGTTTAGCAAAGCTAACAATTACTGACGTAACCGTTACTAGTGAATGTGTCGCGCTGTCGTGTCGTCTCATTATAATCCACCGGTGACGCGTTATTCGATGTCTGATATCCATTAAAATTCATTTCCGCCACGCACCCTCCTCGTACAAAGTTAGAATAACAAACTGCCTCCACCCACACCTCACCCTCACCCTAGGTGCTTAAAGTAACAAATACTTCGCATTCTTGCGGCAAATTTTACGCAAATTCCTGAGTTTAGGTAACTACGGTACCCAAAAGTGCTTTTGTACGGCGGATAAACCTCTTTGAATGTGAACTACGGGTGTTTTTCAGTTCTCTTAATATTCTGCTCCGTTTATGGCTTTCGTGACCCATCCAAACGGGATAATGGCTCCTGTATAGCGCTTCATATTGTCCAACCATTTACATATCATGGTGTGATCACTGACAAATAGATGCATGTATATAATGTATAGATTTGTGTACATTTTCCCATTCGCTTCAGTCGTCATTATCACCGTTTATATTTTCGCTCTGGCCGAGTTCATTATCAGTATCACTATCCGTAATACACAAAACACTTTTTTTGTAGGAAGTACGTCACCATCAGAAATATCGTAATTGTCACATATGTTCATCTACTCCATTTCTCCAATTTCCTTTTCCAAACACATAAAATTCATCTTCGCTACTAGAAAATTCCAGGTTTCTACTGGTACTTGGTTCTTCAACACTCCTTTTCTTTGCCATATTTTATAAGGCTTAAATTATGAATATTAAATTAGGGCGCACGTACGCACGACTTCGTTTCTCTTCTAACAGATAGTGCTCCGAAAATGACGACAAACTTTATTAATCGTAAATAAAATGACGTATTTTCACTCAATGCTCGGAGAAGAATGCGCACCAGAGTGCGATTAAAAACAATTGCCCTTCTTTCTTGCATGTATAATTACAGCCAAATCTACAGTTACCTAAATTATCACGTCAGGCCGCGTGTATAACGGCATTCGATTTTTTTAGAATATTTACAATTTCGCGAGTATGGCAGCATTCGTTCGTTAAGGGTTGATACAAACCTACGAAGCCTTAGGAGAATGTGTTATAAGCTATTGCAACTCATGGGGAAGAGCAGCTAAAACTTACATGCTTGTACTGGAACGTGCCCAACGCGCCCTCCTCAAAGTTATTTTGTCGGTGCATTACAAACACCCCACATTACAAGTGTACTAGAAAAGCAATGTGTTACGTGTGAGAAAGCTTTACATTCATCGTAGTATTGCAAGGTGTTATTTAAAAACCATCGTGTACTTACCAACTGTAAACAAAAGAATATATAAATGTCCTGTTGCCAAATGTAAAAGTCTATAGGCGATAAGATAATATCAACAACCTAGCTCCGAGATTGTACAAGAAATTAAATGAGCCCGCTAAAATTCAGGATCTTACCTCCTTCAACGTAAAAGACATCATACGTGAAAGTCCTAAAATTTTTAGACTACAATAAAACAGATATTTTTACTACAATAAAATAGATTTAATTTTTATTCAAGAACGTGTATCAATAAATACACACACAAAAGTACACACACACACACAAGTACAAACCACACACACGTACATATGCTAACTTCTTTAGATGAGATGAGCTGCAATTTTTTTCTTTTCACACACTTTTTTTTGCACTTATTTTTCTTTCCTTATGGGAAGAGAAACTGCCTGCTGCAAGACAGCGGAAACTTAAGTAGAAGGCAGACATTTAATTTTCATTGTTTATGAAATTTAATGAATAAAGATCATTTTATTTTATATTTTTATATATAAGTTATATCACTCGTTTCATACGAACACGAGTATTTTTATTAATGAAAACATCAAACTTTACTAATAATATCGCTTTATGTATATCACTTATTCGTCATATATATAATTAAGTAAGTCTGTTTACAACGCGCTCTTTGTTAACATAAACTGACAAATTCCTTGGGATTGATATGATGATTGTACATATTAAAGTTAAATACTAACAATTATTCATAGGGATTCCTCAAATCCAAGAGAGAAAAAACATTTTTAAGACTTTAGATAATTATGCATTACCTTCTTCGGCCACACCTCACTTAAACGTCGCTTACTATTACGTTAACTATCCGCATTTTCTTACTTTGTTTACATGCAAACATCCTCTCTAAACATATAGGAAAGTCATAGTCTAGGCACAAAGCAACCGTCTTATTTAAAATGAAATAAAAACTTCCAGTTCAACACTAAACTACTAAGTAAGGCTAATTTAAACAGTGCAAGGTAATTACGACGCGAAGAAATCACTAATAACACAAGCGTAGAGCTGAGAGGAGCTGCACAAAGGCGAATTCTAACTGGCAGTGGAAGAATGCCCGTTTAAGGTGAGAAGTTTTAACGAGCCAACTTTAATACTGTCGGCTACTTTTAATTATAGCTGAAGGCGATCACCCTTTTCGTACGTTCAACGATCCTGATCCCCTTGAAATTTCAATGTGTCAAGTTCATTGGTCGGGTGGCGTTGCATAAGGCACATAATGGAAAGAATTTTATTAGAGAATGTTGTAAAGAAGAGCGGGTACAAATTCTTATACACGATTTCAATATTCGACCCTTAGGAAATATTTGAAGCGATGTCGTTATTTTTTATAATTCAATATTTTGTAAAGCATTCTCGTCTAGCGACGAAATACTTTATGTACCTATTCAGATTCGATCGTTGATTCTGTATCAGAACGAAAAATAGTCTTAGATCAAATTGTTAATTTCCGCCTCCATTGGATTTATATCTTATTTCACGCATAAAGGATTGTCCGGTCTAAATCTGATAAAGAGAGCTCTACTATATTTCTTTAAGTTTGTAATTTTTAATTTACTACTATCGCCTTCTCGACAGGTTACCAGGTAATGCTTATTTTTTTAGCAATAATCTAACATTTGACTTCTGTTTCATGTGATGTTAAACGATAACGAAGTGTTGTGATTTATTGAAAATAGAATATGCGAATTTGGTTTAGTTAATTAATTTGATGCAATCTTAACTCAGGTAAATAAACAATTTTTTATTTCATTTCAATTTTAATGAGGAATAACACGATTAACTGAACACAGCAATGCTGTTATGGCGGTAAATTAACATTGGGAGCGGCTAGCTAGGCGAATTCGCAAAAACCGCAGTAATAAAACTCCACTGCTCATGTAGTCCGGCAATCGACCCCGGGATCTGTGTGTTACAAAGCGGTAACCCACTGTGAACAGTGCCAGTGATGAGATTAAATAATTTACGTATTATTACATAGATTGGACACATTCTGAAACTAGTTAATTGTAGACTCGCAAATTGCAAACTTTTTTTTCCTGTTATTATACGCTTAAAAAACCTATACCGCCAACAGTTCCCCCCGACGATGAAAAACATGGCCGCTTAATGTGACAGTAAATAAATAATTTGTTCGAACGCGCCATATTTCTCCCGCCGTTATCGCCCGCGCTTTGCTCATAAATTCAGTACAGTTATTAGGGGAGGCGAATGTTTTGACCATTGGCAGAATAAACTCTTTAAAAATGTAAATACTTTTACATATTATAATTTTTTCATTACTTTTACAGTATTGATGTATAAGTTTCAGCAAAAACGCAGAAGAAAATTTGAAACATAATATTTAAAATTGTTGTATACACTAATATGATTTTATGCAATAAAAATAATATTTTTTTAAAGAAAGTAATATTAAAACTTAAAGAAATTATAAAATCGAGTTTGACTATTCATATACTATAAATATCGATAAATAATTCGATATTGTCTGAACGAGTTGACAGACTCCAAATTTGGCACACATATTGGAGTTGGATTAATTCTAAAATTGAATTTAAAACTATCACGTCCAGCGAAGCTGGCGCGCGACGTCTAATATTTATATGGGATACCTGCTTACACTGAAGAAACCGTGCAGAAAATAAAAACGCTAAGGTATATCATATCCTATACCGCACATTACATCCCTTATGTATCTCATCATTTAATGTTTATTGAATCAAAAATAACATCAACAGACACAAACACACAGAGTAGAATAAACATCCATTTATGTGTTTTTAACAAGATAATATCAATCATAAATAAGGACTCCACGCCCGCGCAGCGACGGCGGTGGGGGTATGCATTTATTTTTTCACGGTAGCAGTTAATTATCACCCGATGACGAGCCGAGTGCGTAACGAGTCCGTAACAATTCAGCGTCATGTAAATAACCGAGCGATTGAATCGCCGCGCCGCTAACACGGGGACAAGATTGATGATGGGAAAAATGTTATATTTACCGGGGGCGTGCTATCGGCGTGCGTCACGCGAGCCGGCCCGCGGCGCGCGATCGCGGATATTATCGCTGCTGATTAGGGTTGCTGCACATCTACGCAAACACACCTTCATACATGTACACACGTATAAACACACACACGCCGGCACGCGCACACACCAATAGTACATAGTACTTGGCCAATGCAAATTAAATTAAACTTTACGTACTTAACTACAACAGGGGAAAAAATACTAAAACTGAAACAGTTGTACAGAATTTCGAACATAAAAGAGTAACAATGCTAAAAACTGAAACACTACAATGAAAAGGTTGTTCCTAATTAATGTGTATGTGTAACACATCACTTTTCATAATTAGGATTAAGAAACTGCAACCGTGTGACTGCGAACTTCATCAAGTCATCCGAGTAATTCTTACGTTCAATCAAACGACCTGTAGTTTTCTATTCTGGAACGCAGAACATCCGAACTTCAAGGGTTTAGCGCAAAGGTTTTAAAGATTAAATTTCTCGTAAATCAATGGGCAGCCCTATCGGCAACACGTTCATTATCATTCGTCATTGTCACGCTTGTCGCGTCCGTCGTTACGGGTAATAGCGTCGGCGCTTCCTGTGAGCGTCTCGTTTGGTTTGTTGTTGTATTACAATTTCATTGACCATTTAACACTATAGTATCGGTCATTCACTACCTGCTTGCGACGACTGCTTCCTTGCCGGAGATAGATACAACAACAGCCAGAAATAACCCTCATTGACAAGCGAACGAAAGCAGTGTTTTGACCGCTTGATATACCTTTACAACTTGAGGTCCCTGATTAGATTCCAGGGCTAATGTAGTAATGCTTAGAAAGTAGTGGGATTCCTTCAAACCCGTCTTGCAAGCGAACAATTGCAACGTCAATCTACAATCGTAACAGCGTTGATGTGTTATGGCAGTTATACACATGAGAGCCAGAGAAATTTGAATGAGCACTCTTTAACATCTACGATCTCGTTATCACTTAACATCATTTTCTATTGAGGTTAAGTTTCGACAATTTCATGTTTGTTAAAAAAAAAATCTGCACAATATTTTCCATAGAAACATCAGAAGACAGTTCGTAAACCGTTAAGTTCCCGCTGAACAGTAACAAGACATCGGCTACATTGCTTAACAATATAAGATTACAAGCAGATTAATCACACGTGAACAGCTGAACTGAGGGAAGTAAAGTTTTAATTGGAAAACTCCGGGGCCGCCCGCTGAGCCGGCTGCCTGCGAACCTGTGCAACGTGCCCGTAAACGTTCTTCATCGCGAACGAGCCCCGCTTTGATTGAATTAGACTACCAATCTTAGCGAAGGTGAGGTTAGTAAGGCGACACATTTTAATATATATTTCTATATGACATGTTCTCTGCCACGTGAACACGCCTCAAGCCTCTACGAAAAAGTATTGATCACGTGTTTTACAAAGTAATTGCTTTAAACTTTAAGAAATTATATACATGTTTAAGCCATATCAAAACATAATTAAGATTGTCAATTACTGAATGAAGATTTGTAAAATTGTACACCTTGCAAGGCCGCAAGGGAAAATCTTCAAAGACCGCCATGGCACGGAACTTCTTAAGCAAAATTTGTTTAAAGCCTATCGTCATAGCCCTATCATACATTATTTTATAATAACAAGAAATGTGAAAGAAAACAGTTAATGTTGCGCGCGACACCAAAAAAATTACAATGTCCGAAATAGATCAATCTAATATTATTACAATTGTTTGATCGGCAAAAATCCAATCTTTAATCTCAATTTCATAAAATGTTATTTGAGAGTGAAGCCGTAGGTAGTGAAATCTGTTCGCCCGGTAATACTCTGGCTCTCATACGTATGACTGCTGGAACACAGCAATGCTGTCGCCCAATATCACCCTGTCGCCATAACGGTGCATTGATACGAGGTATGCCTTTTAACTTTTGTTATTTGAAGAAAATAACACAACTAGAACCTTAAACTATTATTTATTGTTTTTCAAAGTATTCACCCAGAAGATTTATATTTTACGATTCGCTCGAACCATTTATTAAAACGCTTATTTCACTCCAAAGTCGGTACGTCCAAAATGAACTTGAAAGCGTCCACTGCTTCTTCACCGACTGGAACCTTTGCCCACAAAGTTTTATTAATTTTAGGACATGTAAAGAAATCGTTAGGGCTTCGGTCAGGATTGTGTAGGCTATAGGGGATGGTTGAAAATTTCTACGTTTTCCTGCTTCAAATAGTCAATTGTTTTACCAGCGGAATGTGAGTTTGCGTTGTTATGATGTAGGGTGATGCGTCGCTTTCGATTAAATTTTCGATCTTCGGCGCTGACTTGTGGCAAACTAACTGTGATGTATCACTCTGAATTAACCGCTGTACGATCTTTAAGCTATCTTCTTCGAAGTGCTTCGATAGCGAGCAACTTTAGTCGGCTTTGGCTCATCACGGTAGACCCAGGTTGCTGTTTGGAACCAGGGTCGTAGGCATAAATCTAAGATTCGTCGCCACTGATAATGTATAGACGTGATTTGACTCTCCTCGTTTGAGCCTTTGAAAAGTTCTCTTACACCATCTGACGCGGGTCGCGTTATGATCATCGGAAAGCAAATGTATGATCCATCGGCAAGCTAACTTTCTCATCCCTAGCTCCTCATGCAAGATCTTCTGAATGGTTGTCCCTGACATGCCTATTGTCTCTATTTCGCAATGTCACATAATGATCTTCGAGTATCGGTTGTCTCACAGCAACGATGATTTCTTCAGTAAAGGCTGATTTTAGATGTCCTTCGCGAGATTTGTTACTATAATTAGTATTTCCATGCTGTAATTCTAAATACTGGCGTTCGACAGTCCGCAAAAAAAGAGCTTCATCATAAAACATAGATCTTAACTCCTCGAAACATTGAATCCGGGTTACGCCTCTCCGAAAATTGTAAAAAGTTATAGCACGAACGTTTCAAATGATTCATTTTTGTGTGCAACCTGACGGATTCAAAATAAGGCTGTGACTAAATACGAGTAGTTGCATCAATCCTAAATCTTTCAATTATATAGCTACTCAAAATTCAAACAAATTTGAAACTTGGAGCAATTCTAAATTCAAAATTAGTGGGAAATTTTTAAACGACAGAACTTAAAAAGCATGCCTAGTAACGTGGGTGCTAACTAACCAGGCTTTGATAAAATCCTAGCATAGTCCAAACTTAACCACTCATATAGCAAAGCAAGGAAAGGCAAGCGGTAAACATAATACATAGTTTATTATTGACCAAAAGAAAAAAGACTCGGGCCAATGACGTGTTATAATTTTAAAGCATGCGAAATAGATCTTTCTGGTAGAGGTATATATAATTTTTTTTTTTACTTAAACGTTAGCACTTTCGTAATATACTGCGTAATAATATTGTGAAATACGCGCGTAACTTCGAACGTATCCATCCTTACATAACATCGGAAACTATGAAATTGTATACACGCTAGTTAATTTACACAAAGCGTCCTTAATGAACATTCGTGTCTTGAGGACGACGCGCTTGCGTCGGGGTAATAATTAATTTCCGTCAAAATGTCTGTCTACAGACATTGCTTGCAGTCAGAGAGGTAATTTTAATTAATATTAGGTATAAATAAATAACAAACGTCATTCAATGAAATTCATCAATTGCTGCTGTAAATAAATATTTAAAAAACGATAACAAAGAGTTTGTCGATTCGTCGAGTGTATTTTTGTTCTCATAAAATGTAACCTATATTTCCTTACATAACTAACCGATACGCGCCCCCTGCTCTGAGCAGTAGTCATTTATTTATTGAATATTTACGTCATTGCCCCTCCAGTCCGTTCCAATTTCCGAGTACATCGACACAAACAATAAGTTTCATTAAAAATTGAACCCCCTTTCAGTTCTAATTTGCAATTTAAAAAAAAAACCTTCATTGCTGATACCTACACATCACAATGTTTGTGCGTTGATGTATAGGTAGTTACTGAATCAGTCAGGACTTTCTATTTTATATACATAGTAAGAATGACAAGTACATTTTTATACTTAATTTAGTAGTTATATATTTTACTAGCAAAACAATTCATTCGATCATCACAGAAAATAGTGTTAGTAAATTTTATCGGTTATGGGCGAACACTAGACCTCGATTCCTCCTAATATTAAGTGACAATAAAGCTGATGTCAATGGTTAAGCGTGTCCGCCCCGGATACTTCTGACGCGCACTTATGTGACTGCTGGAACACAGCATGTGCTATTATATCAGCGGATTGACGATGAAGGTAGGTAAGTAGGTAGTAGCGATATTAGCTATTCAGGCGAGTTACAAAAACCCTAAGACCTATCATATTCGGGTTATGCATGGTCATAGATAAAAATAGAACTGAATGATGTATAAAATAAGTCATTCCAATAGTCGCTTGAAAAAGCTTTAGTTGAAACAGAATAGCTTTCCAATCGCGGTATATTACCGAACACGTTTGTTGTAATAATCGCAAACGGGATACGCTGCGAAACTCACGTCGATCTCAGTGCTCTGTGCGGGGGTTGACTGATGAATACGCTGTTAATAACTGAAATTATAATTCTACTTCACCGCTATTCACATGCGATATGCTCCGCTATTAATTTATGCCCGATTGAAGTGGAAATTTCTAAGTACGTTGAGATTAAGCACAATTTACATACGTCGTACTTGCTCACTGTGTATCTAAAATTCATGTAATCTATTATCAAATACGTCAGTACTCGGAATTATATTTAATTATACATCAGCTACTATTGTTGGAGGCGTTTCTGAGTGACGTGTTTGCGCGTATCTAATGTGTAAAAACGATACCTATTAGTAATTAGGCGTGCGATGTGAACGTTGGAGATGTTAATTGAAAACTGCAGTTTGAATTACAACAAACATGAAATACATCAAAGCGGCAAACGTAATAAAAAAAGTGTATATAATCTTTTTCTTTTGAGAATACTGAATTAATAATGATAATGATTAAACGATTTTAGTTAGCAAACTCAACTATTCTTTGCTCTTCTAATAAGAAATTTAACATATGTGGAACTCGTAACAATAGAATCGAAGGTCTTAACTAAAGCTGTCAGGCTTATATATCTTAATGTTGTTAAGGGAACACGTATGACGCAATGTTACTAAGAAGGTCCCTTCAAGTATACTAATACATACTGACCCACCGCTAAGGAGTTACGCAACTGTCTATCTTCTAGTTACCTCTTCCTCCGATCCTGTTTTTCTTCCCTCCCAGAAGTTTCGATAGATTTAAAAGGTATAACCTAGTGAATGCTCGCTAACGTTAAATTTCTAAAATAATGAATTAATTTAACAGTTGTCCAAAATAGCTGTTGAATATTTCATGAAAAAAGTTTATTTATCACTCGTCCTGAGAAAAAGGATAAATACAAAAATATAAAACTACTCAATTCCGGTAAAACAGTGCCGCAATATTATGTATACAAACACATGGTACGTGTAATAAACTGCGGCTGTGGTTAATCAGATCGCGGGTATCGGTCGCCCGACACGTTCCCGACACGAGTCCGACATGAGTGCGACAAGCACGGACACAACATGGCTAGCCGCATGCCGTTTTGTTATAAACAGTTTATCGCGGTTTTATGTGTTAATTCAAACCAAAAATTGTAATCATTAATTACTCGTATTACCGAGATTATATCATTTTATAAAACAAGGTGCCAACAAAATGTATACTGCAATGTCTCCTGATAGTGTAAGCTAAAGCACTCTTTCGAGAGAGAAGCGTTAGAATTGAAAAAAAAATACAGTAAATAAAATCTTAGTACTGTGTCCATTCTTTCTATTTACTTTTAAGCTTCGATCGTAATTGGAACAATTTTTGTTTTCTACACTTTTGTCTGATATCTTTTTTTAAAGGTTATGGGCTAACACTTGAACTGCTGCTGCTGCTGCTGCTGGATTCGGAGAAGTAGATGCTGCTAGTCGTAGCGACCATTACAGCTTTATCGAAGCT
>DWQX01005901.1:0-12195 GCA_018245475.1 Pharmacophagus antenor
TATTCCTTATTTATAAAAAGTAATATATACACTTATTCTAATTTACCTAATGTAATTATTATTTTATAAGCTATATAATCGGTTGATTTACTGTAACAAAACGTTAGTCCTAGATCTTTAGCAGACAACTCGATTTGAACCAAAGGAATCAACGTTTAAAGTCTATTATTACACTTTTTATGAACAGGCAAGTAAATTATTTCATTTAAAGGAAGATTAACCTCGCAATACACTATTAAATTTAAGTTTCTGTCGCTCACTTGTCAAATGTGTCAAAAGTCATCCCTTCATAGACAATGAATGCCGGCAAATATAATACCATAAAGCAAATAAATATTCTTTAAATATAAAATAAAGATTTGTTTTTATTAAATAAATTAAAATAGGAATAATGAAATTGGTGTAAATAAATTCTAGTAAAATAATTAGTTAATTGTTTTGTTTTACTAATTTTATTGTGGTCTTTATTTACACGTTTTCTTCCAGAAGGTTTTTTTTTTCAATATTTTACCTTGCGGTCTTATACCTCATACAGAATACAATTTGATAATTAACAATTTGAATAAATTTGGATTTTAATTAAAGTAGTATGTGATTTTAAAGTTCAACACTAGATTTACCGACACATTTTTAAGGTTTTCTTTTCGTATCTGTATTAGTTATGTGCATTATTGCCGTTCAAGTTTTTCCCGTTTCTCAATAAAATATATAGAACAAAGTCGCCAGAGGCGGTATAAAAAAATATATATATCAAACGCATTACAGTATACATAACCTCTTATAAAGGGTCGTCCAGTCGAAATGAGTGGTCCGCGTAGGTCTAGTGTTAAAAATATTTAGAACAATGTCGCCAGACGCGCTGTAAAAAAGATATATATATCAAACGCATTACAGTATACGTAACTTCTTATATAGGGTCGTCCAGTCGAAATGACTGATCCGCGTAGATCTAGTGTTAAAAATATTTAGAACAATGTCGCCAGACGCGTTATAAAAAAGATATATATATATATATCAAACGCGTTACAGTATGCGTAACTTCTTATATAGAGTCGTCCAGTCGAAATGACTGGTCCGCGTAGATCTAGCGTCAATATCGTTAATTTTCGACCGCCTCTTTGACAGTCTATTATTTAACTCAACGCAAATTGTAGAAACTTCCTCATTGGCTATTCGCGCGTGTTACAATTGCGAGCGTCCAATCACCGTCGTGTTATTTCACGCAAAAATTTATCCGCGTCCATTACCGTAGCGCTGCGCGTCGGCGTGCAATGGTATCCGGCACGTCGTAATCGTTCTCCACTTAATTGTACATAAAACATTGCCGCAACAGCCTTGCTGTTTAGATAATAAATATAGAATTGACTAAATACATCGGGCCTGCGTTTTGTTACGCGTATTTTTGCTCAATGTAACACCGTTCCGCGGGTTTATTTTTGTTATTCAAATTTTGTTATTCAGTACACGCGGTGCGTGTTTTATCCCTTCGCACGCACTATTCGGGTGACCTTGGCGCGATGCTGATAATTAATTATTTAATGCGCCCTTCTCAATCCTTCTCGTACAAAAGAGAGGGATAGATATATAAATAGGTTCATAAAACATCCGAAAGGATAGAAGACGAATCGTTATAGACTATTTATACGTAACCATTATTTATTGATGATTGAACTGGATTCTTTCCAATATTTTGTTAACTCTTCTAAAGATGATAAGTTTCGAATTCGAGTTATCAATTGTACGGATTTGTATTTGTTGTTATTATTCTTTCTAAATAATTTTTCCAGCAGTAGAGAATGTGTGGAAATGTGGAAAGTTTATTAACATTAGATCTACCGACACATTTTTATGTTTTTTTAATCGCATCTGTATTAGTTTTGTGCATTATTGCATTCATATTTTACCTGTTTCGCAATAAGATGTGTGGAACAATGTTGCCCGAGGCGGTTTTAAAAAAATAAAAATATCAAACTCATATCAATATACGTAACTTCTTATATAGGGTCGTCCAGTCGAAATGACTGGTGTCCGGTAAATCTAGTGTTAATATCGTTAATTTTCGACCAGCTCTTCGACAATCTTTTATTTAACTCTACGTAAATTGTAGGATACGTTATGAATAAATTAATCAAACTTTCAGATAAACGAATGGTCGAGTTTTTATTTATTTATATTAAAGTTTATTTTTTAATTTTCGTTTCTTGACCTCTTCGGGGACAATGTGTAATTAACGACAGAGAAATATGAGTAAATTTTAAAATTCCAGTTAAACCTGTTAATTTTATTTTCATCCGTGGTCAAGTGACGGAAGTTGAAGAAATGAAGATATAATATATTAAAGATATTCATCTATATATTAATATCTGTTAACTATACATACAAAACTGAACGTCCACATGTGTGGCTAAGGCGTGAATAGGTTAATAGGTGATCACTTTCCATCGAGTGAACCACTCACTCGTAAGTCCACTCCGATTATAAAAAAAAAATATTATCATTTGCAAACTGCGAACGCGTCAGGAATACGTCGATAGCCAGATGCCGTACCATAAAAAAAAAATTCCGTACCAACCGTACCAGCTTCTCCCGTTCGCACATCGACTGTTACCACGTTAAGGACAGATTGCCCATCAATAAGGTGATCTTTACAGGTGTTTGTCAGTCGGCGGGCCTCGGCCGCGCCGTATGCCGTGACGTAAACGGAAACACGAGCTAAATACATTAGCACATTCGCGCCGGCGTGACCCGCCGGTGGGTCACGTAAGTACACACACCGATACACTCACCAGCACCTTAAGTTTATTTAACGGTAAACATAAAACGGTAGGTAATGGTAACACTATTAAAATACGTATCATGTTAATATGAATCAATTGAACATTATTTTTATCTACACAAATTATTCCGTAAACTTGACGCTAGATCTATCGACAAAATGTTTATATATTCCTTTTCATATCCGTAGTTAATTTTGTGCGTTATTGTGTTGTTATTTTTTTTTTTTTTAGTTTCACAGTGACTAGAGGCAGTTAAAGAAAAGCCTAACGCATCATTAGAGCACGAAAGCTCTTTAGTGTTGATCCGTGAATGTGTCATCGCTGTCGGGTCTGACGGCGGTGTGAGAAAGCGATACCGTAGCGCCGACCTTGGGACCTTAAGAGGACCACCGTCGGGCTTCAGTCGGCGAGATTGCGACGTAACTCTCTCTTATATTTTACTAGCGGAAGGGTATCCTATGCGGGATTTGATCACGAGAAAAAAAAAAACCAAAAAGAAAGGTTCGATCTGTTAAGTTTTAATTCCGACAGATCTAGAGTTAAACACGCAGAGCGTCTCCCGGCGCGTACATATTGCACCTACACAGATCTAAATGAAACAATAAACAAGCAACGTGAATACTACAGAATCGTACGATTTATATACAAAAATTATGCTATTTTTGTACGAAGCGACTATACGTTTTTCGCCCGCGTAACTTGCCCTACGTATAATAGAATAGTACAAACAAATTTAGCATTGAGCTGGGTGAAAAAATAAAAGGCGGTTCGCGTGTGGCGATGCACCCTGGACTGGGCGTTATGTTCGGACAGTGTTAACTGTATGTGTGTGTGACTAGCCCATCTTTTAAACGTATGTTGTGGGACCATTTTCATTTTCATTATCACCTTTTTTTTCACTTCCTTTCATTTGTATTTTAATATTTTTTTTTTTATTTGTGCACTAATATTTTTATGCAGGGATATTTATATTAATATGTATGTATATTTAAAAATTGTCGTCTCATTCATATGCGTGTTACATACCCCCCCCTCTCTCGCTCTCTCTCTCATCTTTATTAATATTAGTATCATCTTTTTATTCTCTATTATTCTTTTAACGCATCCCATATTTATATTCATCTCTGCTCAACCCTAAGGTAAACTGGCGGAGAACGCCATTTGGTATTAAGTCCACCTTACGTACAAATTATTGCATTAAAGCTTTAAATAAATAACTCTGACGCACGGCGGTTGTAGCTTTTGATTGGACATTTTTGCCCCCACCGCGAAATCTTCCCGTAGCTGAATTTGAATCATACCTCGCCTTATTACAATAAAGCACTCCGTAATGCGTTCACGACAATGTAAAAAATGCATTGCTGTTTCGTTACGTTTCGTGGTACACTTCGTTTTTGGTGAACGTAAAAAAAAAAAAATGATGATAGCAAGCGTAAAAGAACAAGCGAAATGTGCATAAAACTATCCTTAAAGCTTTATCCTTTAGCGTTGAGCGAGTAATAATTTATAATATAATAGAGATTTTACGTGTACGGACAGCTGTAACAGAAAAAAAGAACAGTTTCGGCGGAATACGAATATAAATTAGCCGAGTTAATGTGACTATGGTTATGTTATCTTTCCACAGTTCGCATTAAAAGAATCGTGGGCTTTCAGATGTACAATAACGTAACGATCTTTGTACGCGGAGCAACGCTTCGGGATGATATCTTGTTGCGATAAATTTAAGTGTTATTTTGCTTTGTTACAGTAACGACGCTAATAGAGACGTATTTTTAAAATTATCGCATGATTTTAATAAGACCTGAATGCGTTTAGTAAATGTCTGTTGTGATTATTTGCTTAGTGGGTGTAAAATGGAATTATTCTCGTGACGTCGACGCTCAGTGGTTTAGAAGCGGCGAATTCGTGTAACGGACATGTCGCGGGTTCGATCCTCGGGCCTCACGGGTAGGGGACTTTATAGCGGCACAGTTTTTATGAGCATTGTAACGCGAAGATTCGGGGTTCGATGCCCGGGACACAAGTTTAGCGGGGTCTGGACGGTGGTGGGGTTATTTTACAACCCGACAAGCTAGCTACCATCCTCAATGTCAATGTGCCACTATAGCAGCATCGCTGTGTTCCGAGAGTCATACACGTCACAGCTAAAAGTATTCCGGGCGAACACGCTTCACCGTCTATAGCCATATTGTCACTTAAAATCAGGTGAAAACGAGCCCGAGTGTTAACCCATAACCGATAAAAAAACATTATCAACACCTTTCCAATTTCTGTTGTGGACATATTTAATATTTAATTCTATGAGGGTTAAAATCGCTAGGGTTGAAATACATTTGAAAAAGATTTTTAATCGAGCGACAACCCTGGATTTCGTTTTACTTAAAACTGAACTAAATATATTCAAACTTGGAACATTTGTAAACTATATAAATTAAGTGCTCTATTGAAAGTCGGGTAACATTTATATACATATATGAATGGATGCAAATCTAGACAACGCTGATATAACCTAGCCTATTTAGGTCACGCGGTGTCGTCCCGTCAACGAGCACCGGGTTCCCATTTCGCGACATCGCAAAACTTTTTAGGGAATCATGACAAAGTTGCTGTTATATTTTGTATATAAATTGGTTAATTAAATATTAGTCGATTTAGTACAAATAAATTTCTAGATATAAGAGATATTACTGGCCCTTTCGTGTAATGGTGGTAAAGAGGGGCGTGCTCGGTGAGCTCGTGCACCTTTTATATGGATGGAAACATAAAATATATTAATCAAGACTATATTTACCGAGACATTTTTATGGTTCTCTTTTCGTATCTGCATTAGTTTTGTGCATTATTGCCATTCATATTTTTCCTGTTTCGCAATAAAATGTATGCAACAATATCGCCGGAGGTGGTAAAAAAAAATAAAAATATCAAACTCATTACAGTATACGTAGCTTCTTATATAGGGTCGACCAGTCGAAATGACTGGTCCGGTAGATCTAGTGTTAAAGACGTGAATTTTTCGTTTTTCTAGCTGAATGATCGTGTTTAGACTTTGTAATGATAAAAAAAAAATAATATAAATATAAACTCTTCACGCTTGGCCACACATGCGCACGTTCAGATTTGCATTTACAGTCAATCGACATTGATATGTAGGTGAAAATCTTTAACGTATTATATTTTAATATTTCTAAAACTTTCGTCACTTGGCAACCGATGAAAATGAAATAGGTTTCAATGGTATTTTCAAATTTTTTTATTTATTCATCTTTTGTTAATTAAAAATCGTCCCTGAAGCAATTAAACTACAATTTAAGAGATGAATTTATCGTTTTTTTTTAAATCTGTTTACTTGTGAGAGAAGAAAGACACTTCAAAGAAATTCTATGACATCGACACGACCTTTGTACGAATAGGTAACCTCTTCCAATTTTATGATTGCCTGGTAATTTCGAGGTTGTATTCATGCGCTTTAAGCTCCTTTTTTATTTATAGATCAAAAACTTCAGTGACTTAAAATGTACTAATATTATTTCTTTTTTTAATTAAAAATCGTACCTAAAGAGATTAAGATTTATAAATTTCAGTGCTTAATATTAATTAATTAATAATATTAATTATTAATATTGTTTAAATGGTTGTGCCATGCTTCCGGGCTTGTATGGAAGAAGCGTTGTGTACATTTTTGTTCTGCGTCTGGTTGTTCATATATATATATTTCAGTATTTATATAATTACATCTGTGTGTATATCGGTCTCTGATAACCCATAATACAGGTACTTGGCTACCTATCTTAGGATGTATTGTGTGCGAAAAACGTCTTAGTTCCCGATTCAACCAGTTAAGCTTTTACGACGTGTATACACGTCATTTTAAAATTTGTCTCGAGAAACGGATAACGTTTACACATCAGGGTGTAAAATAAATAAAAAATACCATCTACATCTTGTGTCGAAATTTTTTTACGTATCGTAAAATTTTTAAAAGGATTTCGTTACTCTGTGTACACTTATTATTTTTTACTCTGTGATATTTCAGTTAATAGGTTATTTCTTTTTGGGGTAACGCGTGAAAATCTTTGTAGATATAACCTGTTTGCCAAGGCAGTGTTTATTACGTGATTGTCGGAAGAATTTTAGGAGATCACGCTTCTCCAACTCCGGCCTCGTCGTCACTTAACATTCGAAATGAAGTAAGTGTAAATTCGTGTATATTTTATTGCATCGTATTTAACAAAAAGTACACCGTTATTAGTTAACATCAAAATCACCGTCTGTTTATTTAGCAAAACTTTTTTAGCTCATAATTTATCTTTAGTTATTTACGTAAAGAAATAAATAACGCTATGCGGTTGGTTATAAGTTTAGAATTTCGCCGGAATGTACACTCTCAGTTGTCAATATGTACAGATGTTTTTTTTTTCTTTTTATCTTTCTTTTATGTTAAACAGTGATAAGAAACATACGTTCGCGTTACGTAAACGGTGTAAAAGATTTATGTATCGATTTGTATGTTTATTTATATGTATGTTATATACATTATGTTTGTATGGTCATTTCTATTTTACGGTTTGTGTATGCATAACTTACGTTTGTATTACGTTATCCTGACAGCGTTACAGATTTGTTTCATGATTTCTGACCGGCGAAAAGAAAACGGGTACCGGGTCCGTAGCGTCGCGTGTCTACACGCACGCGGAACTATCAAACGAAGATAATAGATACATAGGACACGGGAAGCTGTGACTAACTCTGTAACGCTTACTCTCTTTTATTTTGTTGAATATGTAGTTTTTTTTCTTTTCGTTATGCAATAAAGACTATTCCATTCTATTCTATTCTAAGCCATCTTTTAAACGTATGCTCTGAGACCGTTTCTTAATAGAATAACCTATCTCTTCATTATCATATTTTTTCCCCTTCCATTCTTTTTTCTTTTAGTATTTTTTTTCTGTGTGCACTAGTATTTTTATGCAAGGATATATATTAACATGTGTGTATATTTAAAAATTGTCGTCTCATTTATATGTGCATTACATACCCCTCTCTCTCTCATCTTTATTTATATTATTATTATCTTTTTATTCTCAATTATTCTTTTTACGCAGCCCATGTTTATATTCATCTCTGCTCAACCCTGAGGTAGACTGGCAGAGAATGCCATTTGTCATTATATATCCATCCTTATGTACACATCAGTGCGTTAAAGCTTTAAATAAATAAATAGGTGACTGCTTCTGTGGCGCAATGGTTTATCGCTTGTTTTGTAACAAGTCCCAGGTTCGATTGCTGGGCCACATGGTTAATGGAGTTTGGATGGTGATGGGGTCCCACCTGGCTAGGTACCACCCTAAAACTAACGCCGGGTATCTCTGCGTACCACCGTCTTCAGCTTCACCCCCTTACACCTTCTTTATCACTTAACATCAGGTGAAATCGGCCTTACTCTGTGACCGACAAGAAAAAAATAACTCGACTCCGATACAGATGAAGCATTAGAAAAAAAAAAAAGAAACCGGAAGTTATAAAATAGGAATAACGGCCGACGAAATCACGGCGTATTGGCGATTAACACAGATAAAAAAAAGAACAGGACAAAATGAAATGAGAAAGCAACTGGCAATAAATAAATCTAAACGCCGCGCTTGTCTGTTCACGTACGATGTTGCCAGCGCACGCAGCGTTGAAAAGTTAATTCGTACGGACCGTACAATGAGGCGGGGTCGTAGCTTAAATGTAGCGGGTTCGTAGCTTGAATAAATCAGGAACGTAGCTTAAACGTAGCAGGTCCGTAGCTTGAATAAGTCATGTTCGTAGCTAAAATGTAGCGGGTTCGTAGCTCGAATAAATTAGGTTCGCAGCTTAAACGTAGCAGGTTCGTAGCTCAAATGAATCATTTAACTCGAGAATGCCCCTTCGGATCGTATAAAAATCGTGTCGCGAAGTGTAAACCAAACTTTCGTAGACGTTACGGTGTGCTGCGTTGGTGGAGCTTTAACTTGCGTTAGACGGGTCGCTGCTCGGTATTGGCTTTCTTTTTTTTTTTTTTGTTATTGTATTAACTCTATGACGCGTATGAGATTTACATTACGACAGTGCCACTGACGGCGATGGAAAGGAGATATGACACGTGATGATGAATTGAAAATTTTATAAAAGAAAACGGTATGATAATTTTATGTGTGATATGAGATATGGTAATGTAAATGAAATAAAAAAAAAGTGGTAGGTAATGGTGATTTTCGTCGGTAGTGGGCTAAAGGTTGCCTCGATTTCACCTGATGCTAAGTGACGACGAGGCCCACATAACACTTCCGGTGCTCACATTTCCCTCGCGCACTGGTTCACCCGTTCGCCCTATAAAGGGGGGTGTTCTCGGGATCGGTTCCCGGGCCACAGGACTAGTGGGGTCCGGACC
Organism: Pharmacophagus antenor; assembly: GCA_018245475.1. Lineage (NCBI taxonomy): Eukaryota > Metazoa > Arthropoda > Insecta > Lepidoptera > Papilionidae > Pharmacophagus > Pharmacophagus antenor. The sequence goes on from DWQX01005901.1 coordinate 9,193, forward strand.
GTTGTGAGGTTTCTCGCGAAACGGCACGCTCGCCACGTTCCGACGGTCGCGCACGAGAGACCACCTCCTAATCGACCCGTAAAATCATACAATAATCATAATAACATAATCCAATCAGCACACCAACGAAAAATCGAAGAAAAACGAATGTGAGAAACAACGAAAGCAATAATAATAATATTTTTATCGTGTCGCAGCGCCGAGTCGAAGGGGCGAGCTGCTCGGCGTGCCGCCGACGGTCCCAGACGGGACGGACGGCGCTGGTGTGCCGCAGACCGGGGCGGGTGCTCCGCGCCGGGCCGCGGCGGCGACGGAGCCCGAGCGAACAAAATGGCGATGAATGTGCGATGTGGAAAACGCGTCTCGCCCCGCTGCGCGACGCTTACTCGTGTCGCCACGTAATTATCTAACCCCACACTACCGCGCGAAAAATGTGAAAAATGGATGAAAAGCGATTTCTTGACAATGTCGACGCTACGTAAAATTATTGCGAAAAAGTAACCGATACGAAGAGGTTGCAAATGAATCGCTGCGTTACGTAGAAAAGCATTTCATTTTAATATTAAAAACTTAGCCACGATTTCACTCGATGTCAAGTGACAATGCATCCGCAGACGGAGGTGCGTGCTCGCCGAAAATACGATTTAATATTATTCAGTGGTATTTAAAATTTAGCAAGTGCTCGATCGAATGATGCAAATGTAAAAATGTATATTCCATTTACACATTAACTGTTCGACGTGTGCGTATTTCAGCGAAATTCTTATAAAATTTTAAAAGTCCTATAAGATATATAACGGAATGGTGTTTGTTTATTGCATAACAAGAACAAAATAAAATACACATGTAACAGAATAAAAAGAAACGTAACTGTTACAATTGGAGCGAAGTGAAAGAATACGTTGGCGGTGCTAAAGGCGGTCTTACTGCCGAAAGCGGTCTTTTCCGGACGACCTTAGATATAAGTTATAAGTATATTAAAATAAAAAAAAAACTTCTAAAGGCTTAACTTCTATATTATAACAGAAACGGAAAGCACAAAAAAATGGTTTTTGATCATGAGACAGCAAAGGACTTGTTCACCTGTCACTTTTCGTCACGAAACGACTCGAACGCCGTAATGTCCGAACGTCAAAGTAATTTAAGCAATATTTAAATATGTAAATATACAAACGTATATACACATTATAATATTTAGATGTATATATACGCGCACACACAAACGTTGTATATACTTAAGTCTTACCATAAGTTCTGTTACAATTAAAAATGCATTTATTTTTCTATGAAATAATATTACTAAAGTTTTTACGTAACAGTATATATATTGCCAGTATTAGTTATATATATATATATTCTTAATTCAAACTTTAAGTATTTATTCACATTACGATACATTTGTTATATATAATATCAATAATAATGAATCGAGGAAAACAATTGAAATATACGGGATGTGGACACGAAAACGGCTGTGTGTTTGTGTGCGGGTGTGTGCGTTCTGTGTCGGCTTCCCACGCCCGGCGTGAAGTGTTAGCGGTCATAATTGGGTCAACAGACCGGCGCGGGCGGTAGGCTCGATGGGCACTAACTAACGGGCCCGCTGAGACTCCAACAAACGCGCCCATAGGATACTTACGTGTGGTTCTCTTTTGTTAAATCAAACAGCTTTAAGTGGGAAGTAGAGATTTATCTCGAGCGGCGACTGTGTGGCCGCACGGGCGGCGCAGGGTTGCGTGTGAACTGTTTGTATGTTGTTTCAATATATCCGAGAACACTACGCGGGCATGTCAAGGTCGTTACATCGTCATACCGCTGCTGGTGGTGGGTTACGGTGAAATTTGCGCTGTTAGTCTCTTGGACGACTGTCACAGCTTCATCTGATACTGGCCCTCGGATCAAGTGATCCGTGAGCTTAGCTCCCACGTTGCGTTACTTCATTTTTCTTATCTATATTTCTTTACAATATCTGTCGTCATTAATAATAAATATTCAGAACACTTTTCATATACAATACTCTGATACAAGATAAATAGTCAAGCAACTGTAGTATGGTTTATCAGAGATCGATATACTTAAGTAGATATTTTTAAAATAAATACTTAAATATAGATTAACAACCAGACGCAGAACAAACACATGTATTCAACACATAAATGTTTGTCCCGGAATCGAACCCGCGACCCGTGGTGTAAGAGGCGGAGTTACCACCGTTACACCAGCGGGCCTGTCGTAAAGTATTAAGTAGATTAAAATAAATATTATAAGATAAACAAAACCTATTTGGTGATTGTTGAACTTGTGGTCGTTAAAAAGATTATATTTCCGACAAGATGGCTGTACAACCGAAGCTTTTTTTTTAAATCTCAAACTCATATTAAGCGCTGTGAACTTGACCTTCAATAGAAATGCGCTTTGAAAAAAGGTCATATATATAAAAAAGCTAAAGCCGATAGAGCTGTAGGACGATTTGCATAACTTTGGGTACATGTCAAGAATTTATGAAACGAGTTAAAAAAAAATAACCTGACACGGAGATGTCCTTGGGATTAAAATTATCTAGAAGTTAAATAGGCTCTATGTTATGTTTGCCATTGATTATTCAGTACGTAAAATCCTTATGAAAGACAATTGATAACACGAAACTTAACGAAAGTAATTAAACTAATTTTGAGATCCACGTTCATACATATTTATCGTTTTTTTTTTTTTTAATCTCTTACTAACTAATATGCGCCGCGAACTTGGCCTTTAATAGATATGCACGTTGACAATAGGCGAATGTTTGTCCTGAGCGGGAGTCGACCATAACCAAAGGGCCTTTAAATTCAGTCATTCTTTATATTCGCAATTTATTTATCTTCCGATTCGTAGACGAGTTAATGTATTTGAAATCAGATGTTTTCTTTTTTTTCGCTCGACTCTTTGCTATAAGCAATTTTCTGCTTCAGGCCTATATCAACTGATTGCTAGGGTCTCCCCTGATTACACATGACTGAAATG
>DWQX01005902.1:0-12193 GCA_018245475.1 Pharmacophagus antenor
AAACTAACTTTTCGTCGAAAAATCTTCCCTTACTTTTTATAACTTTTTTGACTAATCTTGGTAACCGGGCTATTAGTATATTGATAGGTTCTTTCATTTCATTTCATTTCATTTAAAATTAATTTAGTCCATGCAAAGTAATTTCGAATTATTTCATGTACCTTTAATTTTTTCTTTGTTTTATCGTACACTGATTAAAGTTATCTCATTAAAAACACACTAATTACACAAATGTAATTTTGTACGGCAGCAATATCGGGGGATTGGATAAATTCGTCGTATATTTAATTTGTAGGAAACTATTCATAAAATATAAAGTGAAATTTTGCGAGAGCACTGATTTAATTATAGTTTGCATTTCTATGTACTCTTTCTATTCGCGCTCAAACTTGAAAAAGATTAGAGTATATTTTTACATTTTATATGTCATACATGTATGTTATGCAACTGGATGGTAAAATGAAGCTAAAATTGATTTAATGAATCTTAGAATGATATATCGGTTAATATTACTTCTGAATCATAATTTATTTAGTTCATCTTTGTTTTGAGATAATTTGCGTGTAATCGACATTCAGTGGTGTCTTTAATTTTTATCGAAATATAGTTTTAATATAACCTTTTGACCATAAGAATTGTTTGAAATTTTAGTCTATTTTTCAGACGGTTTCCGTTTGAAATGTAGCATAGAGTGAATAGGGGAGTCTGTACACATATTTTATGATCGGGATATACTTACCGCTAGAGTTGTAACAAACGATTTTGTATGAGTAGTAAACATACGAGCTAGCGTCGGTGTTTGACGTTTGTAAGCATCGGAAATAATCGCAAGTGGACAAATTGGATCAGTGACTGACTGTTACGTCAATCAAGTACGCTAACGGTGGGTCACCGCGAACGACTATTGAGTGACCGCGGCTCGTGGTTAATGTTGAATTTGTCACTGCATCGTTGCATGTCACTGCATAGGTGCACGTGAACTGTAGTCACTGATTAGGTACAAACCCATCACCTCGTCTAGGATTTTAGTGGCCGTATACGTAAGATTCCTCTTCTTCTGTAATCGATGTTATAACTATCTTATTTTTTTTATTAAATCGACTTTATTTCCTTTATAATTTTGTTATTTTAAAATGTTTTTGAATGTGTTTTAATGAAATAAGGGATATCGGAACGCTTCGTTCACCTATAAAATTATTTATATAAAATGTAGTGTAGACAGGGTACCATTGTTACCTTCCTCCGAAGCGCAGCGACTAATTGCATGTCTTGTAACACGGAGATACGCAGTTCAATTCCGGGTCGACATGAATGTTGGAGTTCAGATTGTGGTAAGGTTGCGCACAAGTTGTGATGATTTTTTTTTCATCACAATATTTCTTTTATGCATAAAAATAGTAAATTTGGAGAATTATTTTGTTTTCTGCCCTAATACGGGATCTATTGTCTCACTTCGCCATCGGTCGTTTTCATTTCCAAAGGCGAATATTACTCACCATTGGAGTGGAAATGTTTAAACTTGTAACATTGCGAATATGTTTAAAACTTTAAAATGAAAAATGTATTTTTTGTACTTTAATTATATATCTCCGATTTCCTACGATAACGACATATTTCCATAATTACAGTTTCACACTGGGTACTTAATTTTTTTTTCATTCTTTGTTATTTATAAACATGGTAAATCACAATTAATTTAAATCATTTCATTGACTACAGTTCGATATCATTATAAAATTGAATTGCTTCAGAATTTGAAAAATACGATTAACGGTCCAAATCCACGTATGTCGTTCTTGAAACCGAAGGTATGCCAATTATTCTTAGACGTGCCCATAGGGCAGGCTCAAAACACATAAATACAAATCTACTTTGTAAAAGTTATAAATGATATCTTATTTTTTTATATTTGTCGCCGTTTCAAGTCACTGCCCAACTATGATTTAGCAATATTAATAACATCTTTTGTTTTAGCCGATTAATCTAATAATCCATTCTTATTAACTACTACGGTTACCGCCTCTGCGCATGTTATACCACAAGTCCATGTATTCGCTTGGCACACGATTTATAAATCGAGGAAAAATCATTTTCTCTTTTTTTTGCTTAGATAATCTTAGCTATAAGAGTAAGGACAAAAATATTGTTTTCTTTTTTTTGTGATTTAAAAACCGTGTGAAACGGAAATCAGATAATTCGAGTACTATGCAAATCGATGGAATAGCAGTTTACTTCTCTTTTAAAATGGCGCTGAATAATTCCCGCCATGGTCAGATGCTTGGCGTGCGTACGATTAACGTATTGATGGTGACGTCACCGTGATGGTTTGTCCTGTGTGTCGTTTGCGGAGGCTCATTTTGATTATTCTCTTGTGGGGCGAACACGGGCGTGGTGCCGGCGTACGAGCTGACAGTGGAGCCGGGCGTCGGCGCGGGCGCGGGCGGCGCACTCGTGGCCGCGCAGATGCCCACCCATCCGCCCGCGTCGGTGCCGCACTCCGACCACCACTACGACCCGCGCAAGAGGAATAGCCCCCAATAGTGAGCCAAACAACGTCCTATATGTTCGCGATCTGTTGTGAATTTGCTTTATGTACCTTTTATTTTTAGAAATATGAATGCGCTTTTTTTCAATTAAGCTCATATTATTGGACTATATCACATATACAAAAATAGATTCGCATTAAATAGTTTCAATGTACTAATATTGATATGAATTTACCGCTTCACGTACTTACTATGTAGTCACGTTTCATAATATTTGTTAATAGCAATAAGTTGTTTTTGCTATCAACCGACCTGGTTTTTAAAACAATGGACAACTACAGCTTTTAAATTTTGTTACGTGAAGATTTACAGAAATGCAAAAACACAATGCACGGAGATACCTACAGAGACAACTAATTGCAATAATTAAAAATTATAACTTTTTATTACAACTCAATGTAGCTTGCATGTTGTTTTATTTTATTTTTTTAATAATATTTATTTATTAATTACTTTACCGCTGCGCGTTTTTACTAACAATATTGTTTGTATTGTGTGTGTGTTTTTTTTTAAATAGCTAGTTTTAAATCAATACAACGTAGAATGTTATTTTATAAGTTTAGTTATATAGTAAAACTTAGGCACTTTTGTTAAACTCTATATTCCAGGTTTATTTTTGTGCTTAAGCATCTGATATTTTAGTTAAATATCCTTTTATATCATATTTTTTAAATTACCAAATATTTAGCATATAAAAATGGTTTCATGTTTGATAACGCATTCACTTTAATAAAAATTAAATTTCCATGCATCGATTTTGAAAAGAATTTGAAACAAATATAACGATCACCTGTGATAAAGAGCAACACACAATGATCGTTATTAATAATGTGAATTGTTCTATGAAAATCACTATAATTAATCTGCATTCAATTCAGTACCTGTCACTTGTTACATTTGAAAATGTCATGTTTCGTTCGGTATTATGTCGTTTATCGTAATACCGATTTAAAACGTCTTAGATTGTTTTATAACAATTAAAATTTGCTTCTATTATTTATTTTTTTAATTTACGAGGATGCCTCTAGATGTGCGGATTGTACAGCTTTCAGCTAGTAATGGATAAGCTTGCTCTGCACTTCGCAATAATGACCTCCACTCGTGGGATAAAATAGTCGGGTCGTAATACATCTTAATTAATTTCACTATTTAGCACAGTAATGCATACCTTCTCCTGCTTGATGATCCGCAGTGCAGCGGCTTATCGCCTGCCTTGTAACGCGGACGTTCCGGGTTTGAATCCCGGGCCACAGTTGTATGCAGCGGTGAGATTTTTCGAACCCGCCTTGCTAGCTATCACCCTCAGCGACAATCTGTCGCGATAACAGCATTAATCTGTTTCGGTAGACATGCATGTCAGAGCTTGAAGTATTCTGGGCGAATATGCCTCACCATCTACGGCCTAATTATCACTTAAGATCAAGTGAAGTGTTATCTCATAACCGATAAAAATAGCAAATGAATGCTCGCTTACAGAAACGAGCACTGTTGCGGCACTTTTCTAATCGTTTTTCATCAAAGAGTTGTAAATCTATCGTATCAACCTAATGCATCATTCGTGCATTAGCATTATTTTTAATCATACCAATATGTCCCTATAGCGCCGAAAGCTTCGATATGGCGAACTGTGACACCCCGATGGTATCGCCTTCTTCACAATCGATCGGTGACCCTGGCAGCGCCACCAGGAAACGTAAACTGTCCTCTTAGTAAGTATTTTTTTTTAATATTTCCTCTGAAATTATTGTATCATAATTAATCGAAAATTCATTTCATCTAGTAAAACTTCACTCTAGTGCGTCCGATAAAGGTAACGTCCCATAAATAAACATTACGTAATACCTACAATTTTTACGCCATGCATTTATTATGATCACATGTGATGTAGTTTTATTCACTTTAATACTTAATAACTATTTATTAGATGTAGAAAACAAAAAAAAAAAACATTAAAATAATAACAGATTTTATTTTTCCCGATATTGATATTGACAACATAATTTCTATATTTTAATTTTGTTGTGATCATTGCAGTACACTGTTAAAATCCATTTCGTGTAATATTTAAAACATTCGGCAACATATTTGCATTTAAGTGAATTTAAAAAAAAAACACACACGCACACATTAAATAAGACCGATCCCAATGTCACAATCCGTCTCATTTTCCCTCAAATCGATTATAAAATAATGATTTGAATTATTTCGGTGATGCAACCGGCCCCTAAATGTATTAGGGCTGTCTAGCAAAAAATACTATATACTAATGGGCTTTAATTAAAAAAAAAGAAGTTTTTATATATACATCTACCATTTAATTATAAAAAAGAGAGACCTAGTTGACAAACGATATAGCAGAATTACATTTTTAATCTGTTCAAGAGACTTATATTTAATATATATTTTTAGATCTTTTTTTTTAGCATTAACGCTTATACGTAATAAAAATATTGGATAGTTAAACTGTGCATTATGTCGCGGCATTTTTCGATAACCACATCCTAAGACAAATGTATTGTAGCTTATGTTATTCTAAAATTATTATATTTAAATGCCACAAATTTATCTGCGTAACTGATATTTGCTAATAAAATCGGAACCCATATTGTGGACGATTCGCTGAACACGGTTAATCATTCAATTATAAGTCAGTGAGAAATAATTACTCTCTAAATATGCTTCTTGATATTAATAAACGACGAAAGCCTGGAAAGAACACGTTTTAAGATTATTTAGAAAACTTAATTTAACTAATCAATGAGAAATACTGCCTCCTAAATATTAGACGAATACTTGAATATAAGAATCTTTGGTATTGTTCAAATTATCACACTCGTAGCAACCAGATATCAAATTAAATAATAACTTAAATAATAAACTTATTCAGTACTTATTTTGTCCATGCCGACTGACCAACAAAGCTTAATGGACTTAGTTCCTGGGGCTCTGGGCAATATTGCGAGCGCGCAACTTTATCGTTAAAAATAATGGTAATATAATTATTGATTCTATTTTATAACAAATTTAATGCTTTCCCAGTTAATTTTACATTTCGAAAATCATATTTAACCATTTAAAACTTAAATTACTACTTTTCGCTTAAAACTAATAGGGTAGTCAGTTATTTTGTATATTGTTATTTTAGTTTATTGTTTAGCACCTATTTATTTCGGTAGTATCATCATCATAATATCAAATGTCATGATTTTTTTTTATTAGTAGAAATACTATTTCTTTTATTTTCTAACAAATAAAGTTATCGATATCTTTAATTTTCTGATCTCGTTTGTCGATAACAACAATGGGCAACACTGTGCCACAAGGATGTTTTATTACTTAGACTGCACGGACTAAATAACAACTATAACACGCCTGGCAACCCTAATCGTTGCGAAATGGTTGCCTAGTAACGAAACGAGGTTACTTATTCGCGACGTAACAACCCACCTGGTTCATCTCTGTAGCCTCTTTATAAAAACTATTTGTTCGTAATAAAAAGAAGTCTGCCGTATCTCCCACTTCGAATGCAATTTTTTTTATCGGTAATAGGCTAACACGACCTCGATTTCACCTGATGTTAAGTGACACTGAGGGCGTAGATGGTGAAGCGTGTTCGCCCAGAATACATCTGACTCTAAGATGTATGAGTGCCGGAACACAGCAATACTTTTATGGCGGCCGATAGGCATTGAGGGTGGGAGTGCTAGCCAGACGAGGACGAAATACCGATATTCTAAATCTACTAGTCCTGTGACCCGGGAATCGAACTCGAGACCACCGCGAATACTTTGGCGGCATGGAGGCTGTCATGTTATTCGTTATGGAATAGATGAGCGATTTTCGAAAAGATACTTTGTCTTCCGTAGATGACGGTTAAAATCCCACCACCATCCAGACTTCCCTACTCCTGTAGCCTGGGAATCGAACCCGGAACCTCCGCGCTACAAGGCAAGCGGGTAAACCACTGCGCTACGGAGGCAATCAAATTGATAAATTAATAAACCGCTGAATGTTTTGTTACGTAAACGATCATAGATAATGTTTCAGCACTGTCTTATTAATAATTATTATCCCCGAACGTTTCCGTGAATTTGAGCGAACTTCACAATTACTTTTTACGTTTCAATTAACATTATTAGCTATGTTCTTGTATCCTTCCTAAAAAAAATAAATTTTCTTGAGATGATTACATTTGTTTCTATAGTTTTTTTGTTTTCATTGCGACTTTATTTATTACGTAATTATGGCTGAATATTTAGTTTATTATCTAAGGAATTAGTAAGTGATAAAAAATGCTCGTCCATCAAGCAATCTACGTAGAAAATTATAAGTTAGTATGTTATCCAGCCTCATTAGCTATAACAAATAGTAAATTTAATGAATTGTACTAATTTTTTAAAAACAATGGAATTTACTTTTACTAAGAAAAGCTATATAAAATTGAAACGATTTTGAATCTTATGGACTTGAGAATAAAACGTTACGTCAAAATTTATAAGTGATTAGCACAAATCTACGAACAAATTTTTATTTTTTATATAATTTAAACTTTGAATTTAAATTTAAAACTTAATTGTAGTTTGTAAATAATGACTTATTTATTAAATATACTGAATAAAGTAATGAGATATAAAAATTAAATCCTTAAATAAGGATATATGTACAATATATACGTTTTCGCTTTCACTTACAAGTTAATTAGGTTAGGATGTGTCGTTTCTACAAACAATAAAAGTAAAATATAGAACAGTGTCTGACTCGTCGGCTACTTTATAATTTCTTATTATTATTATTATATATTAACGTGTATACATTGGGGTTTATATATACCCTACTACTTCACTTACGTTTACGTTAACGTTAGTCTACGTTTAACTACGATATCATACGTTGTTAACCAACAATGAGGCTAAGGGTTAGTAATGAAACACGGTCGCCTAGATAATTCTAGCGTTTGAAATAAGCCCAATATTAGCTGCTAACTAGGCGAGTTCGAAAAATCCTATCATCTTCCAAATTACCAGCTTAGTGCTGTGTTACGAATTTACGATTTTCCTTGAGTTACATTTTGATATATCTCGCCTACGATGATACATTTTTCATTTAATATTAAGAATCTCCAGAATGTGTACCTCACAATTTTGGATCTCACAAATCATAGAAGGAAAAGTTTCATTGACTTTTGCACCACCTCAGAGGTGGGACTTTAGAAAACCCTTAGAGGACACTTTACTGCCTTACATACATAAAGAATAAATCTTCCAAATTTCGTGACAAGGATCAGCGGCTTAAGCTGCGTTGATACATAGGTCTGAATCAGTCCGACTTTGATTTTAATACGTAAGGGCTTAATCAATGAAACATTTTTATTTTAAGACCATTCCATATATACTATTATAACTTTCCTCCCCTATTGCTTCTCAATTGATTTGAATAAAAACTTTCTATATTTTGATTCAGTATGTTTTACTTTTACGTCGATGCTCATAGACGTCACTGAGTAATCGTTCCGATATAACTTTTGGAACGTCAGATTTCGATTACGGTACCTGGGCAAACAACTTTTGTGCGAAAGATTTGCAATACAGTTCGAATCGTATCCTTTTCCTCGTTTATTTCAGCTAATCAAAACATAGGTGTAGTGTGTCTCGTTATTTTGCATAAATTTTAATTATAGTGTACTAAAGACGCACTCGGTTTAACACTAGATTTACCGACACATTATTATGGTTTTCTTTTTTTAGTCAATAGTAATTTTGTAAATTATGGTAATCTTATATTTCCTGTTTTGTAATAAAACGTATAGAACAATGTTGCTAGAGGTACTATAATAATTTAAATAAGTCAAACGAATGTTAATATACGTAACTTTTTATCTTGGGTTGATCCGTCAAAATGACATGTCCGGTAAAATCTAGTGTTAAATTTAAAATAGTTACTACTCCACCAATTATTTTTAACTCTACAATAAAGAGGTGATACACACAGTATCTATTTTTTAAGATCAGCATTATTTAATGATCAGTTCCATTTTTTAGTTTTATTTCTTTTTTAAAGTATTGGAATTTAGCTATATAAAATTCCAAAAAAAAATATAGCCCATCTTAATAGTAGGAAAACAGGAAAAGTAGAATTTGAAATGGTAATTGTGTGTTTTAACTTAATGTTTTCTAGGTGATCCTTTTAGAATATGAAAAAAGTGCAAAAGTGGAAAATAGGTAACATTACTTTTACACCTGTTGACAAGACTTCTGTTTGTCAATCGCACATGTAGTTTTTAATCGAGTGTCTAGTTACAAAACAAACTAAACCAGCCGTATACATCGAATTCTCATTTTCCGATTCATTGATCGATAAACGTTGGGACTCCTTAAGTTAAGCTTTCAACTTTATACCCGTTAAAGACTTATAATTACTTATGAAACTACAAATTATGATCGCTCCAAAGGGATCGCACGCCGAAAACAACGAATTTTGTTAATTCTGTCTAGATTTTATTAGCCTATTACTTCTTCATTTATTATATAGGAGCACAGGTATACATAATTTTTTTATTAGTAAATTCATTAATAATAATTAAATAAAACAGGGATACCTAGTTATATTCAAAAAGGAAAGACGCCGTAAGTGACGAAGATGCTTATTTAACTTAAGCTAAAAGGAAATGTCTTGAGGGTTCTAGGTATAAGAAATTACCTAGAGGAACCGAAAATGTACAAAGAACAGCTTTTGAATAAATGCTCTCATTGTGAATAGGCTCTCAAGCCCAGTAATGGAAATATAAAGAAGCTCGTGATACTCATTATGCATAATGTACTTACAAAAAATGTATGAAAAATAATTTGGTGTAATGATATTTATCCTCAGCCAATAGACGCATGCTAGGCATAGGCGTCCACCAAAAATCTGTACACTGATCTGTCCTGTGCTACCCTCATCTAGCGGCTTGCGTCCTCCACCTGAACGTCGGTCCCGATTGTAGGGAGCATGCCAACACCAACATTATCGGTACGCGACCGCCATTCGAGGACCTTTCCGCCCTACTACCGTCGGTCCTTCGATGTTTTTGTCGTGCCAATGGTGTAATATATCTTGTCAATTGCCACTTCAGTACGACAATCCTTTGGGCTATATCGGCATTTCTGTGTCAATCATGCAGAGAAACTCCAAGCATGACCCTCACCATTGCCCTTTGGACGAGTTGAAGCCTTTTTATGAGGCTCATTGTAACTGGCCATGTCTCAGTTTCGTTAGTCATCACTGGTGAAACTGCGACAGCAATCCCTTCGCTGTGGGAGCAGCAGGCTGCCGGACGGTCGGAGAGGAGAGCGCTTGTTAAATCTAGCGTCAAAGCTTTTGAAAACCGGCGGCTCCTGGAGCTAGATGCCAGACGCTACGAGCTGAAAGCCCGACCACCTACGGCTATCAGCTATAATTATTTGAACGGTGTGTTCTCATTACCGCATTGTGCTAGGTTGTTTACAAATAAAATTGGCTACATATTAGCCACATGGGAGTACATCAACGGCAAAACTGGAGTTGAAGACAGTCGCCGTGGCCGAAATCGGCTGGGATTACATCATATCATCATACTGGCAATTCGCACATATTTAAGACCTTCGTCTTCAAACTTTGCGGTAGTCGAGACGAGGTGCTGCGTTACCTCCCGAACGTTGCCCATTGTGTAATGATGGTATATAGGTATCATAAAACTTCAACACGATTGGTCGAGATTACCATAAAATAATTCTCGTAATCGAAGTTTTTCTTTTTTATTTTTCTATTAAATAGCGGTACGAGTAGCATTTACGATGACGACGGCACCGACGACACCCGCTCCACGCGTACCTTACCCGCCAAAAAGTGAGTATGACACAAAAAAATCACCACCATAGCACAAATATATTGGTACTTAAATATCACAACATTTGCCATTATGTCGGATGTATCCATAATGTATAAATATAACCAAGTGAAATTAGTAATTTTACAAATCGACACATGTAACTGTCCGTGGGCTCTAGATAAGAAGTTTCTTTGGTAACTATTGTGTCACATATCTATGACGTGGGGCTCTACTAACAAAAGTGGGAAATCACATATATGTGACACTGTTAGGGAAAGTGTTAAACTTTTGCGGTAGACGACTTTTATAAATTTTTCTTTATCTTCGTAAAATGTGTTATTTGCCACTTCATAAGAAAATACATTATTAGCTAATCAAAACCAATACTATTTTGTACATGGTAATAACGAAATGTAACATAAACTATAACAAAATATAACAAACCGTTCGCCGTGAATTTCATAGGTTTAACACAACATAGATTCATCCAATTAATTTGCCAGACATAACTAGCACTATTTTCGCAGTCTCCCAATATTCTCATCAAGCCCTAATTAAATCATCTATATATCCTTATTGTATTCGCACAGAGTAGCAATAAAGGCTAAAATTGTTGTTCCATTTAGTTGTTCGTAATTATATTCGTCTTTTTATGATTTTTTATCCTAAAAATATATTTGAAATAATCTTTAACCAGTTTATAATATCAAACATAATTGGAGTTATGTAAATAATACTTCCCATTAATCACTACCTAATTAGAGATGCTTTAAAAATATTTTTCTAGTACGTACATAAATAATAATATATTTATATTACATTTATAAACCGCACCCTGTACTAGTGTTTTGTTTCATTATTATATTTATGTATTCTGAAAATATTTAGATATATATTTACCGGTGGTTAATGTATCGAACGACCAGCAGACAGAATCACAGCGAGATCGAGAAGCGTCGCAGGGACAAGATGAACACTTACATATCGGAATTAAGCGCCATGATACCGATGTGCGGCGCGATGTCGCGCAAGCTGGACAAGCTGACGGTGCTGCGCATGGCGGTGCAGCACCTGCGCTCAGTGCGCGGCGCGCTGTCCGCCGGCCCGCTCACCGCACGCCCCCGCCCCGCCTTTCTCTCGGAGAGGGAGCTCAACGCGCTCGTGCTGCACGCCGCGCACGACGCCTTCCTGCTAGTGGTGGGCTGCGACCGCGGCCGGCTGCTCTACGTGTCCGCCTCCGTCAGCCGAATGCTCCATTACGATCAGGTCAATTGACATCTATTTTTTATTTTATTTTTTGGCTACGGTAAACATATCGTTATTCTAATGCGAACAACGTTAATATTATTTTTCGTTATCAACTGACAGTTTACGCAGCGGAGTGGTTTATCGCTTGGCTTCTAACTTAGATCCCGGGTCACAGAAGTAATAGAATCTGGATGGTGGTAGTGTTTTTGGAACCTGCCTGTCTAGCTACAACCCTCTATCACAATCTGCCACCATAAAAGCTTTATGTTCTGGCATTCATATACATGAGAACCTGGATTATTCTAGGCGAAAACGCTTCACTATATTGGGCCTCATTGTCATTTAACTTCCGGTGAAATCGAGATCAAGTGTTAGCCCATAACCGATACAAAAAAATCCTTTAGCTCTTTTTGTTTTGTTCTTCACCTCCTCAGAATACTTTATGTAAGATTAGTAAGGGATATTATGTAATGATGTTTCTGTAAGTCAACTGTAAGCACAAAATAATGACATCTATGTAATAAAACATCACACATATATATATATATATATA
>DWQX01005903.1:0-12183 GCA_018245475.1 Pharmacophagus antenor
GGCTTTAGGATATTTGCCAGTTAATACTGAGCAGTTTATAAGTTTAGCAATTGCAGCAGCTAGTTTTTCATGTATGAATGTTTACTTAATTGAGAGTAATTTGCATATAACAATTAGAAGACGTGGTCGTGACAAGAGGCGCATCACCTCAAATTATCCGCTTCGTTGCACTTCAAGACACGTTATATTCCATAATGTGAGAAATGAGATATAATTTAGTACATTTCGTGATAAATTACGTACGGGCGAAGATATTTCTACATAATTGAACGTGCTTTTTAAAGAAAACGTTTTCGTTCTCTATTCGATTCGTGATATTAAACTCAATTTCGTTATAAATATTTAGGTAGTGGAATAATACAGATATTTTTTCTTTTTACTATTTCTCCGCGTCAGCAGTAAAACGTGCCACACGCGCCACGGGAACCTATTAGAATTAAGTTAGCTATCTTAGTGAATTTAAGGTTCAATGATGAGCACCGGCTAAGTGCGGATTGGTAGGTGTTACAATTGTATGTTATTGCTACATGTGATGTTCATTATATGTTATATCAATTTATGTAATTATGTTTTCCTTCACCAAAAGCTCAGGTTCTGTTGGTATCAAACCTATGGATCTTTATGACTTATGGCTCAAAGTTCATTCACATTCACAAATGTGCCATCAACGTTTCCGAAAATTCGATACTCTTAATTAAAATAAATCACAAAGTAATCATTAATCTAAGTAGTAGGAGCAATTTTATATCACATTTATCTATTTGTGGACGCTATCGGTTATCGATTGCTACAGAGATTATTTGTAATTATATTCAGCTTAATCTATATACAAGCAGATAACGGGAACAAACATAATCTAATAGATACAAGAAACATCTGTGGCACAGGAATGTTAGCTTATGTCGTTACACGTAAGCATAAAAGCATCACAAGATTATTATTTAAATAGGTTTATTTAAATATTTAGGTAATTATAAAATATATATTATTGATATTAATGTAGAAATTTTCTTAATAAATTAGTAACTATTTCTTTTATGATTTTTTTTTGCAAATTATAGGATTTCCTTTACTTTTAGTCATTTTGATATAAATATATTTTTTTAATATAGAAAGGGAAGGATCATTTCGTTATACGGGCATTTAACTAATGCTAATGTTTCATCGTAATACAGGCAGAAGTAAGCTTCCAACATTTCCTTATTAGTAAGGTTTAACGGAGGCTTATCCCTCCGACAGATTGTGGTAGTAGTACGGAATAAATGAAACTTAGATTGCCTAACAACAAAATTAAAATATACATAATTTAAAATAATTTATTAAGTGAAGATTTTGATATCAATTTTAATATATGTAAATGATTATTTAAATTAATTACTTCATTTTTAATAAGTTTTATTAAAATAGAATGTAATGAAATAAAAACCTATTTTAAAAGATTCCTGTTAGATATTATTTAAAAATAGGTATAGTTTACTTAGTTCCTTTATTCAGAGCTGAGAGAAGAAAATAAGATCTTTATTTAGTTTATTGTGTATTTCTGTTTTTTCTTACTTAGACTTTAAAAAAATCTTTGACTTAACGGAGTTTTCATTTATAAAAGTTCATTTTTAATGTAATAATTAACATTGGAGGTACATGAGTAGAATATGATGAATTTAAACGATTTATCTGTTTTTTGAGATATTACCCAATCAACGTGAGATGCCATACAATTGGGCCGCATACTTGCTATTTCATATGCACTTCGCTCAGATTTTCCACACGGCTTCAATCTGCCTAACACTCTCGCTAGCTGTTTGGAGATATGTTGCCATAAAGTAAGTAGAAATTTCTATATTTAGCCGAAAACACGAATGTAATAGTAATGTAGTTATTAATAATATATAATAAATAAATATATGGTCATATTCAATAAATTTAAATTATTAAATATTTAGATAATTGTAGATGTTTGTAGAAAGATAATTAAAAGTTTTCAACCTTATTAATAGGGTGAGTAACTTGACGTAACCCTATTGATATCTGTATTTCCACTAAACCCTGTTAAAATTAACAGTTGTCAGGTAAAATGTGTTATTCCCAGGATTAACGTGAATGGTCCTGTGACTGAAGGGTATCTATTGTTTACACTCATCTGAAGCAGCATATTGTGCTATTCTTATGAGATGTATTTCTCCGACAGTTTATTGTTATGTAGGAAACGCATTAACTTTTTAAATAAACTTTGTTTCTTTGTCTTTATAGATATTCTGACAAGAATCACATTTTGTGCACCGAAAGGCGCTGTAGCGTGGCAATACTAAGCAGTTTCATTCTACCGCCAATCCTTTGTATACCTACATTTTTGGTGAGTATAGCACAGAAAGTCCTGTCTGTTTTTTTTACTCACTGACCTATATATCAACGCACAGCCTAAACCGCTGATCCTAGAGATACTGTAGGATCTACTAAGGGTTTTTATAAAATTCTATCTCTACGGGGTCTTTGCGTCGATGGTTTGGAAAATAGTGCACGTACTGGAAAGGGATTAATCTTGATATTATAGTAAAAATTACCACGCCCAGAGACGGCGGTGGGTGATGGCTGGTATGATAATATAGCAAGTGGTTTGAGTGTATAATTATAATTAGCAACAATGTTGCATTTAAAGAAGATGTAAACATTATATTAGTGACATATCCGTTTAAGACAATGACGTCTTGAAATTGTAAAAATTCATTAACTACGTCTCAGGACGACAAAAAAATAATTTCATAATGCCAATATATTAAATAGTTATTTGTGCATCTTATTTTCTTATGTCTAAGAAGTTTTTGATCGCCTTATATTGACTCATTTTTTGATGAACTTTACGATACATTAAATAATTTACACAAAAAGCCACTGATAACATTTGCATATAACTATTTTATATAGTTTAAAAGATCAATCGTGTGAATATTAGTACCCGAACCATTTTTAAAGGAAGCTATTTAGATTTAAAATAGTATTTTGAGATGTTCCATTTATTAAAAAACAATAATAAAAACAGGTTTTCAACATACATACAGCGGTAGTGCTTGAAGCCAGCGGACCTATGATTTTATACCACGTTGATTCAGACCGCGAAGGACAACTGTACATGATAAATTTTTGGGTTCACGCGGTCGTAATCAAATTACTACCGTGTTGTATTTTAACTGTTATTAGCCTGTGGCTGATATGGGAAGTTTATAACGCTAATGAGCATCAAAGAAAAATACGCGTTTACAATACATGTCCAACAAACAAAGCTGGTACGCGCCACAAGAGGAATGGTAACCGTCAGAACAAAGCGGATAAACGAGCGAACAGAACTACAAAAATGTTAGTCGCAGTCTTAATTTTATTCCTAGTGACGGAACTGCCCCAAGGTATACTCGGTCTACTTAGCGGTCTATTTGGTCGGTGCTTTTTTAAAGGGTGCTACTACCTTTTTGGCGAATTAATGGACGCGATGGCGCTATTAAATGGGGCGATTAATTTTATTCTATACTGCTCCATGTCTCGACAATTTCGGATGACTTTTCGCCGGCTCATGTGGAGAGCGCATATGCGTACATTACCGACTCCGCAAGTTTCACATTCCGATGGTTTCAATACGTAAGTGTACAGTTTACTATCACGACTTGTATTAATTTACTAGAATAATATATTTTAAATACTTCAAAAGTTCTTAGTTTTGATATAATTTAATAAAGGATAATCATACAAAAGTTTAGAAATAAGGTACTTATATTATGCTTTAATTTGTTTGATAACGAATAATAGATTTTATCCATATTGCAGGGCAAAAACTTTGGTTCCGTGAGGAAGGACTATGAAGGAGAAGGAAGAAATAGTTATGTGTAATTTTGTATGAAATAAACATTATTAAGAATTTTCAAAATATCTGTTACAACAATTGTTAGATTTACAAAAATATTGATAGTAAAATGAGTAGAATATAATTATTAGTTAAGAATTTTAAAGATTTTGCCTTTTTTAAACTTTTCAGCTACTCCATATAAATAGAAAATGACTCGGGCTCATGTCAATGCCTAATATTATTTTTCAAATTTGCTGAAAAATCAAGAAATTAAGAAGCGGCCAATGTTAACGTTATAAAATAAAGTTATTTTATAAAAGGTGTTAAGCTCATATTCGTAACATGCAGTAACATGTAGAAATTTATAAACGTTAAAGATGTAAAAGATGCCATGCTTATGGACCATTAGAAGTAACGGGATCTGCAACGTAAATGATAAGATTTTGCGAGGTTTAAAATAAATGGAGAGAAATAATATACATTTAAATTTTAGCGAAAATGTTAATGTTATATTATGACGTAATCATTATATTAACAATTTTATCTCGCTGGCCATTGTTTCAAATAGTCAGAATAAATAATAAAGACAATTGGCCAAATATTAGTCACCAAATTGCAGAATCGAGGTTTCAGTATTTAGAACCACAAATTAAATCTCTCTACTTAATTTATTGTAATAGTTCCCAATCACACTGAAGTTTATATTCGGTGTACTCATTAAATTTCTGTATAAGTCAGTTATATGTAAATATTAAAAAACAAAAATATTAAAAGTTAATAATTATATGTAATTATTAACTGATATTACAACGTCGGTAATGTTGCAATATTATTGTACATTAATTACTAATCGTGATTAAATTTAATTTCCCTGTACGCATTATCATCTCACCTTCAGAATCTTGTCAATATTTGACCTATTATAAACTACTTTTTTTTTCTTCGTCTCAACTAAACTGTGCTTTTATACATTTTTGCAACAAAACTTATGTCTACTACAGAAATGTATTACTTTCGACATTGACTATTCATGTTCTGAAATAATATTTAATGTGTGTTTATTTTTTAATGTAATATCTTGTCATTAATATTTATCAGATAATACATATACATCTAGTTAATATATTTGCCATGTTAGTATAAAAATATATATTTATAACGTAAAAATTGATAAGTTTTTCTTTAAGAAATGAATAGCACTTAATATAACTAAGCATTAAACAGCTATTAACACACTGTAACTATTAAGCGATACATTTTACGATATCATTGAATACACCTATTTTTTTACGTAAACTTTTATTTTAGCTAGTGTGTATATATATAGCTTAATAAATCAAAATCAAATAAAGGTAGTTAAGAAATATTGTTTTTCTTGTAATATATGTTTATGATAGAGATTAAGTTCTCCCTTTTTTATCTTTAATATCAAATTGAAATAAAATTCGCTATAGAGTTAACTAATTCAAAAGTATACCAATTTGAGTACTAAGTATTAATAATAGCTTTTAGTAATGTAGGTCCAATTATAACCATGATAAAAATTATTTTTAAATATATATATTATCACATAATATTTGAGCCAAATAAAATCTACTTTATTGTTTTTCTTTTCGAATCATAATATGTAGTTGAGCGACTTGTGTATATAAAATAATCTGTAAACGTGATAAGTTTAAAGACAATGTAACCACATTTGTCGGATTGCTGGCCGCCTCTGTCACAATGGTAGAAAAAGCGAGCGACTGGAACTTAATTTACAATTTAAAAACTGCTCCCTTTTTTATTTCTTTCCGCCGTCAAGAAAATTTTGCACAAAATTTGGTATTGTGTGTTTCTACCTTTTGATGTTAACAACAAAGTAGTGCCATAACATATTATTGTGTTATATTTGAAAGCCATCAGTTATACAAAATAATAGTTATAAATGTAATCGTATTATTTAAATATTTAATTGGAACACGTGTATTTTTCCCGTTGTTAAGTCCGTTTTCCTTAATACTGTCAAATGAATTTGCTTTTAGAGATATGTTACAGGCGTTGACTTCAAAGAATTATGGTAAAAATATCAAACATTTGTATTCGAAATGATAGATAATGCAAACAAAAATTGCCGAGGATTAAATTGCATACATTGCTCATATTAGTTCCAGTCAATGACTTGCAAAACATTTGAGAAGTACACATAGCATTTCTATGTTAAAATAGTTTATAGCAAACATTAAATATTTGAGAACAACATAAGTTATTAGTTCAAGCTATGTTAATGTTTCACGCAAGCTTATTCTCAAAGCAACTATGATATCAAAAAGAAATATTAAAATATGGTTGCTTACGTCAGTGCAATTGCTACGTTAGTTGAAGCTCATAATATTATGTTGAAGAGAGTATAATACGTAGGTCACACTATAATTTTTGCGTAACTTAAAAAAACAACATGTTATAAACAAAATATTATGGTTATTGCTTTTCAAAATACTCTCCTTTACATATTAAACATTTTTTCATGCGATCGAATCATTTTTTAAAACAGGAGGTCCACAGATTTGAAGGCATGTTTTCTTCGTGCTGATTGAACGCTATCACTGCCCCTTCGGAGTTGGCAAAAGTAAAACCTCTCATCAAATCTATAATTTTGGGGAAAATACAGAAATCACAGGGTGCTAGGTCAAGGCTATGCACAGGATGGGTGACGAGTTGTACTTTTTCGGAAGCTAAAAATGACTTTGTTTTGTCGGCCGTGTGTGAAGAAGCGTTGTCATGATGTAGGAGAATGCAGCTTTTTGGTCGTCTCTCGCGAACCTTTTGTAACACCCTGGGTAAACAAATGGTAGAATACCAGTCAGTATTAAAAGTCATTTGATCTTCAAATGGAATTGTACAGATGGGAACCGTAGATGAGAAAAAAAAACGTGATAATTTTTTAATAACGTTTCTCGCCTGCCTCACTTTTGTTGGCCTATTCTCATTTTCAAACATCCATTAACAACACTGCTGATCTTTTTGGGGTTCAAAACAATAAATCCACGTTTCGTCTCCTGTGACAATATCATAAACAGCATTAGAGTTCGTGGTCGTACTTCAGTAGCATCTGTGAGCACCATTTCATGCGAGCCCGCTTCTGCTCCGCTATCAGTTCATAAGGGACCCAACGACAACAAAGTTTCCGAACTCTCAACTCTTTGTGTAAAATTTTCTGAATTTGGCTCATACCAATACCCAATATTCCTTGAATTGTCTCATACGTAATCTGGGGGGTTTCTTCAATTAGCAGCTTAACAGTAGCCACATTATTTTCGTTGACGGCAGTTGAAGGCCGACGCTTACAAAAGGAGAAGGAGGCGTAGACCGTGAAGCGTTGTCGCCAAGAACTTGCTCACATATATGAATGCGGGAACACAGCTGTGCTGCTATGGCGGTAGGTTGTCATTGAGGCTGGTAGCTAGCCAGGCGGATTCGAAAAACCTAGTAACATCCAGACTCCATTATTTCTATAGTGCAGTAATTAAAGCTGGGACAGCCGCGTTAAAAACGAAGCGGTAAACTACTGCGCCATGAAGCAATAATAGCAAGCAAGTATAATAGCAAGTAAGCATTTTTAAAAAATTTATAATTGTGATTTTGGGTCACATTTTAGCCCATCGTAAATATACAAAGTAATTGAAATGTTAATAGAGAAACAGAGGCAACAATTTATACTGACCTCGTGGCAGCGTCATTGTAACTAATCAAGACAAGTAAGGAGTTCACTTGGCGGTAGATTAGCCTGTTATTGAACATTCAGTCCCTGATCGGTAAATATGTTTTTATACTCCCCTCACCGTCATCAATCATGAAAAGATATGTCTCTTTTCTATGCTTATTTCAGAGGCTGCAACGTCCCTCAAAAACCAACACAGTAATGTAAGGATAGCAATTAGAATTAATGAATTTACAAATAAACCTTATAAACAATAAATGACTAATGAGATATCCTGATGTGAGTCCTGTTAGCAAAAAAAATTGCTAAGAAAATTTATGTATAAACACTTTTAATTAAAACAATTTGCATTTATATTAAATATTGTAAAATATGATAATGGAAGCACTTTTTACGTATCTTCAACATACAAGATATAAAAATACAAGCACACAATGTCGCTAATTATTTAACTATATGAGATCCGTGGAGGAAATTTTTATTTTTGTAAAATAAATATATTTTTATAAGTAGCTAACCATCGTACCGCCTAACAGTCAATGATGCCGTGTTACCTTTTTACTGAACTAATTTTGTTAAGCAGTGAACTACTCCTAATTCCCCAGGAATTTCTCATTGTATTACTTTCATATAATCTTAAAATGAAAGATATCGCCATTTTTTTTTGGACAAAAAAGAACACAAAATGAATTAACAACAGTATTTTTAATATTTCACTACTTTTCAAATAATTCAGTATGAGAAAAATTTATCTACCCACCCTCTCACAGGAAACATTAACTTTACTCGAATAAAAAATACTCTAAATATTATTCTATAAAATAAGTGACCTATTTGCCAAGTTTCATGAAAATCCGTTCAGTAATTTTTGCCTGATTAACGATCAAAAAGATACAAAATAACTATGAAATACAGAAAAAAAGATCCTAAACAACTTTTTTTAATTTTGTATTAATAATAATGTGTATTTCAGTTAAGAGTTTAAAAAATATTCAATGTACAGATTTAATTGTTATAGTTTTATTATATATACATCTAAAAGCAAAAATAATAATTTCCCAAGAATTTATTCTTATTATAATTTCCCGGGAGAAGCAACTTATTAACATACAACGTTAATTATAAATAAGGGATAATTATAAGCAAACTGTTGAAAATTAAAACGTTTCTACGTTTAAATCAATTAGCTTATAACATCAACACAAAAAGTCCTTCCAAAAATACAATTACAGTCACATTTATATTGTTCCAATATTTAAACCAGTTGTGTCGCCATAATTTATTATCTTTTATTCTTTAAATTTAACTTTATAAATTAATTAAAAATAACGTCCAAACATTTGTACAGTTCCCTACAATGAAAACTAAATCTTGCAACTTATCGTAATATCCTTTAATAACCTGATAATACTTTCAAAACTGCTGAGAAATAATAGTTTTTCATGAATCGCAGTATTTTACCAAATGACCGATAAAGTCGTGAAAAAAAGAAAGTCGGCTCAATACTGAAAGATAATTCCTAAATTCAGTTTTTACCTTCATAATCAGCTGAAGTAATAAGAGAATTAATGATCGACTTGACTCCATTTCACGACGTAAACTACGATTAACAATTTTAATAAAAAAAGTAATATTTTTGTTTCCTTTATTTTATAAAAATTTAATAGTTCTGCACTAACCCTAACAAATCAACACGGTACAAAAACACATCAGAAAGTAAAATACCGTGTTTACAGAAAATCGCAGGAAAATTGTCACATTAACGTCATTATAACTATACAATGACGTTAATGTGTACATAGTAATTATACATATTTAAATCGAAAAATACTTATATAAAATAAATATCATTAGTACTTCAGTACGTAACTATAGATGTAGATAACGACAGCAAACGATCCAAAAAATAATTTATTTATTTCGTAGCAAAAGTTAATTATCACTTAACATAGTGGCATTACGTCATAACTTAGTTTTTACTTTTAGCACGTCTGTTACATTATTTCAATAAAAAAAACAGTCACTGAATATAAATGGCCCTGTCATAATATGATGGAAAGCACTTAGATTAAACATTCTTTGCTGTAAAATACTGTGTGAATATGCTTGCTATTTTTAGTCTTATAACATTTCTACATATATCGCAAAGTTATTTTCGAACTCAAAAACATATGTAACTAAAATGGTATAATAGTTATGATAATTAGGTGGAAACGTGGCGAGGTTTTAAATTAAAAAAAAAATATACAAAAACTATTTAAACACACTTAATACTGCCTTATTGTTTCATACAAGATATATCACTTACAAGTATGCTGAACACCATGTACATATCATCTATATGCTATTAAAAATATATCTCGATTTTTGTATATATTTCTTCTTTGCAACAATTATCATCAACCACAGGGTAGAGAATTTATTGGAATCACATATATATAATAAGCAAAAAATATTTTTCAAATAAGAATTTATCAGTGCTTAGAAGGCTTCAAAACGCCTAAAACCTATAGACGTAACAATATTCTTAAGCCATTACTAGAACTCATCTATGTACTCGCATACACGGGGCACAATACGTTTTGCACTACTAGCTAATCGGAACTATTTGAATTTTGCATTTTATATTTTTTGAAACGTTGCAATCTTCATAGTAATAAAAAAAAATTGGCGGGAAATCATTTGTCAATTGTTTTTTATCACACGTCAAAGTTCTACGAACGCAACGAAAATTAAATAAGTCGAAAAGATTTTAGAGCGAAAACTTTTTATGATTTTAAAAGTTCTCTCTCGCCGCAAGACTGTGCTGCTCGTCTTCAAAATGCTTTTAGAAGAGAAGCACCTTGTTTGAACACCGTGAGGCGATGGTATGCTCAATTTGAGAGAGGTCGAGTTTCTTTACATGACGAATTTTGTAAAGGGCGGCCTTCAACTGATTTGCACACTACTTACTACAACTAACCTACTTAGGCGGTCTCTGGCAATAGTCACTTCTTTTAACGCTTCACACTTTCTTAAAATACAATTCTTTGGAAAGAGAACTCAGATTTTAAACCAATTAGGGGTACCGTAGCACGTTACGAGGGACGACGGCATCTTCTGCGGAACGCACTTGTGTCTTTTCTATACACTACACCTAAGCCCATACCAGGGATGGGCATAAACCTGGACAAACGTTACAGGCGATAAGGTCTCGCTCTCAAAACAACCCGAAGACCTTTGCAATTGTCTTCTACGACTAGCAAGGGTCACTTTATTCTCTATAGCCCTAATACACCTGGCTTCCTGAAAGAATGGCCTACCGCTAGGTAAATTTTCAAATGATTAAAACAAAATTTTAGTGATATGACGACAAAGTTTTTATATTTACTGTAAAATAAAATTTAATTCAAAAATCATTTTTAATATCCGAAAAGTGGATTTTATCTTTTCCACTCACTTCATAATTTTTCTTTTTCAATCATCAGCTACTTTTACTTATATATACTTTTATTATGAACGTTTTTTTTCATAGAAACTTCTGGGATCGTTTTATGTTGATATCAACATAACATAGTAATTATGAGCTTTCGTCCTCATTAACAGTAATTGAGTATATAATCAATTCCTTCCATCATTGTTCCTTTTTTAAAATTTTTATTGTTTTATTTTCTACTGGCTTTTAAACTGGAATTTATTGAATTAATTGAAAGAGGTTTTAGTTAAAAAAAATTACCTTTGTGACGATTAATTTGTAGTCGATGACTGAATAGTTTCTCAATTCGACACGTATTTTCAGTTTTATTCATATGTTTTAAGTGTTTGTTCTTGGATTTTTTTTTCATGGAAAGAATATACCACGAAGCTAAACCCATAACAATAGAAAAAATAACGAGAAAGTGAAAAATATAGGTAAGATTGTTAAAAAACCCATTAGTTTCTTATTAAATACCATTTCGAAATTTAAATTATTGTTGGAAAGAATATACCTCGAAGTTATTTATTGTATACTTGTTAATAATATACATTTATCCTCATCGTTTTTTACGGTGTACATATATTTCTCGTCGGAGATTTCAAAACTTTTCTAAACTTTCATCAGTTTAGAAAAGTTTAACCGGTCGGAGCAAACAAACACCTAAATGTAGATTCAAATCGCTGACTGCCTCTGCGGTGTGGCACTATGTTATCCTCGTCCTTTCTCATCTACTGCCTCATTGTCACTTACCATCAGGCGCAAGTGAGGTCAAGTGGCTCATAAGCGATAAAAAAACATTGAAATAATGAATGTTATAAGGAACCAGGTTGATTCGAAAAATTCTACAACCATCTAAAATCCACTATTTGTGAGGTATCGGGGAAATAATCCTCTAGTATTTATAAAAATAAAAGGAAATGGCTTTTAGTATTCATAAACATTGAAACTCCGTTCAACCTTCATTTCGTAAAGTTTTGATTTTATGAATATACAACGGAACATTGGACAGCACTTTTTATTTCAGTGAAATCCAATTTTACTATAGACTGAAAGTGTTAATATATCGTACAATTGCTTTGATTTAAATTGACACGTTAAAGTTTAGTTTACAAATTAGGAACATTGTAATTTTAATTTGATGCAGTAAAATTTTCGATAATTTTTGTCAGCAATGTTTGGTACAAAAATTTATCTATT